>VXAB01013317.1:59192-81841 GCA_013399175.1 Odontophorus gujanensis
AAGGAAGGAAGGAAGGAAGGAAGGAAGGAAGGAAGGAAGGAAGGAAGGAAGGAAGGAAGGAAGAAGGAAAAGAGTTCATGTACATTTGGTTAGATATTTTCTGCATCCTATTCAGTGTACAAATTCGAGTCTGGTGAACTGGTCTTCTAAATTTTACTCCCCTTCAGACTAGGACTGGTTTCTATCTTGGGAAGTTTATGCCAAGATTTCAGTAGAGCTTAGCATTTTCCTCCCTTACTTTGATCATAGTATCAGAGAATCACAAAATGCCTTGGGTTGTAAGAAACCTTGATCACCTAGTTCAAACCTCCCTGTCACTCATCAGATCATGTTGTCTTCTCAGGGCCCCATTCTACCTGGACTTAAATGCTGTCAGGGATGAAGCAGGCACAACTTGTCTGGGCAGCCTGTGCTACCTCACTATCCCTGAGTAAAGAAGTAGCATCACAAGTTGAATCTGAGTCAGCAGTGTGTTCTGGCAGCCAGAAGAGTCAATTGTACCCTAGGATCCATCAGGCCCTGCACTGACAGCTGGGCAAAGGAAAGGATTGTTCTGCCCTGTTCTTTGCTTTGCAGCCTCATCTTCACTCCCTCTGTACTGTTGGTACTATATTTTTGCCTGGACTGTTCTGTAGGCCCTCCTTTCCTCCCATACCATTCTTCAACCAGCTCGATCCTTGGGTCTGCTTCACATTGGAGGCCAGGAAGTGGTTGTAGCAGCAAAGTTTAGGGGGATGTCATATGAACAGTGTTTAAAAGGTGGCAGGGAGAAAAGAGAACTTCATATGTCTTCTTTGTTACTGGAAAGACTATGTGAAAAAGATAAAAAAATAAAAAAATAAAAGCCTACAGTCCCAATTACAATTAATTTATTCTATTCTAATAAAATTATAGTCAACTTCCAAGGCACCACATCATAGCTAACTTCAAAGACAGTTTAGAGGTAAATATAATGTTAATACTCACAATAAACACAGCTGCTGTCTATTGGGACATTTCTTTGAAGATTAGCATGATTGGTGTTAATAGATTTTGATTTTGCTTAAGCAAGGTGGAAATTAGCTTAAAATCTATCAATTTTAAAACCCAGTAAAGTAACAAGTCCTATTTGAAATAATCACAGACTCATAGAGAATGAAAGGAGTAGAGAATATGGGACATATGGAAGGAATGAGAATATGAACAGTTTGAATTGGGAAGGAAATTGAGTATATTAGGGTACAAGCTAAAGAAGAACAAAGCAAGAAGAAAGCAAGAACAGAAAAAAAAAAAACAAAAAAAAAAACAATCCACAATAGCAGAAATAAAACTTAGTAGTCACAGATGGAGATAAGACAGTGATTTATTTGCATAGGACAGACTGCAATAATGTAGGCTGTTAAATTAAAAATTTCAGCATGAGAAAACTGTTATGCCAATAAGCATTTGATTACTCCGTTTATAGGAAACACTATAGCACGGTTATTTTTCTTCAAGAAGAGGACAAAAATTAGAAGTGCTAAACTTTGATGAAGGAAGAAAATAAATGTATTTTAATTCACAGTAATATCTTTGTCTAACTCAAAAGGGTATTTAGATAATTCTATGCATCATATTTTTATTTTATACTTAAAGAAATAAATCATTTATTATATATGAAGAGAAAAATAAATAACTCTACCACAATAATGGGAGGAAAAAAAATAATATGAAACAAACACCAATTTTCATGCAAGAAAGATTCTGTTAGAAAATATGCTTTCTCATATCTGTTTTTTAATTAATAATTTTCCCTTTCAATATTTTCTGCTGCAGTTTTAATGATGTTTTATAATTAGAGAATTAAATCAGTGATGAAAGCTGTATAAAGTGTTCTGTTTCCAAAACTATTGTTGGATTTCTTTGAAGAATGTGGTACTTGAAAATGTCTATATTGACAAAAAAAAAAAAATCTAGTGAATTGTAAACCTGGATACAGCAGGAAATGTGACAAACTATGGAAAACAGTCCCATTTAAAACTAGGTGAAGCAGAAAGGTTTTCAGAATATTCCCATTATTGATGGAATTGGTTTCTCATGGCTCAGTCAACTGCAATGATTTGTCTTGTGCTACGAGTATTCATTTGCACTGAATGACATTAGGAAGGAAGCAATAACACACTGCATGCAGGACTGTGTAGTTTCATGTCCCTCACACTATGAATAAGAAGACAGCTAGATGGGAAGAGTCTGAATGCAGAATGATGTGAAGACAGAATTCAACCTCTGTATATGAAGAAAATAAATCTTCCAAAAAAAGCCTGTCCTATTGTTTTGCCTGTACTAGTAGTGTATATGAGGAACTGGACCCAGATTTTATCTGAGCTACGCTCTCTTAAGTTATGATTGTCACCACCTGTAGTGGTGACACCATGTTTAATTGCCAGTAACGATTGAGTGATACAGTTATTTTCTCACTACCATTCAACTTTTCACCTCACTAAAATTAAAAAATGGAGAGACCAGTTTGTGGAAGTTATGGTTGCAGCTCGGAATTCTGACACATATGTGTGAAAGTCATGATTATGAAGAAGTGCCTTTTTGAATTAATAGCCAAGTTTCTCTCTATAGTCAAGTCTGTATCAGTATTGGGAAGTGGAGTGAGTGAGTTCTTCAGCCACATGATTTTTTTAATTCATTGTTATCAAAATTATTGTCATAGAATTATTTTAAAAGCATGGTCTTTTACTATATTAGGTGCCATAAAATTCAGTAGAAAAAGGCCGGTCAATTCTGTTTCTTTTCTTTTCCTTTTTAAAATAAAATGAACGTATAAATACTCCTTGTTTGCTTCTACAGGGAAATGTGTCATATCCATTAAAAGCCAGCAGCACTGTTGTAAAATCATACACAAGTTCAAAACCAGAACTTATTTCTCCACATATTCTATCATAATTTCACAGTAAAATTTCTGTCCCTTATTGCTAATAAAAAAGTCTTCTTTTTCCATCCAGATTACAAACCTCAAAAATAATTATGAACTTAGTATTTTCATGATATTTTTATTATTATCTTATAACGCCTTTCTAGGATGATTAAATAGCCTTTCAACTCTATCTAGCTATGCTGAAGTATGCTGTTAGAACTTATGACCCTGAATGAAATCTAGATTAACAGAAAAGTTTTAAAAAGTACCGCTTCTTTCATTATTTCATGTGTAATAAACCGTGCAGTTTGTAATATGAGACAAAATGTAAGGTGACAGAACCAAGGAAATATTCATTCTTTTTTATTATTTTATTATTTGTGGCTTTTGGATGGCTTCAGGGAACTCTTTACATTCTAATTGTGATTGTTCCATCAACATGATAGAAAAGAGTAAGCAAGCTGCAGGTCAAAGTTCTTGTGTTCTTCATTGCCAGAGAACTGAAGTCCTGGGGGTGCAAGAAAGTGATTCATGAGTAGGAAAAATGAAGACAAGTCAAGAAGCAAGAAAAATAGAAAAGTAGCTATAATGTTAAATGCAAAAGTTAGTTTGATTATGAAATGTATAAGTGACACCCAAAAAAAATTATCACCAGGAGGGGAGATTTATGGAGATCAGTAGTAGGAATGATACAGTAAGGATTTTGATCAGAAATCAAGAATAAAAATGAAAATTGCTATTATTTTTATATATTTAGACATGTTTATGAACTAGCATTGAAGACCATGGAAGATCATGGCAAGATCCAAGGGTATGTTTAGACTAATTATATACAAAGTAGAAGCTTATTGCATTTCTTGAACAGCAGAGACCTAGCTGACTAGAGAAAAGAAATTTCAGAATTCCCATACCTTGATGTTTTCATATTAAGGGAATGTGAAACATCTGTTTTGATGATGATAAGTACAATGTGTTCTATTAACAGATGAGTCATGAGACATATACCAGTCGTGATAACCTGACAACTGTATTTTTAACTGTAGAAGTGCAATTATAAATTGAAATCAATATAAACCATAGGTAGAACAATTCATGACCAGTACCTTCATCATTATTAGTGGTAAGAATGTGAATGTAGATGCTGGCCAAATGACAAATCCCCGATAGCAGAGCAGATCAGATCAAGTAGAAGATGAAGACATAACATTTATAATTCATTGATTTTATATATGTAAATTTCAGGGATAGAGGAGTATAATTCTTAAATATTATTTTATCACCTTGCTTTAACAACAGAAAAATCATTAGCATTCCAACCTGGAAAGTCAAGAGCCTGTTCAATGGCCTGCATCCAAGTAAAAAGTAGTATCCATGGTTTGCCCTTTCCTTTCTCAGAAAGAACTACAATGCGTTTAAGGAGAAAAGGTTCACATCTTCACTTCTGGAGGAAAAAGTGTATCCAAATAAGAAAATATATGGGAGATGAAAGGGTGTAGGTACAAAATAGGAAAGTAGAGAAAGAGGCAGACACTGGAATACAAATGCAAAAAGGAGGCTGTTGAGTTATACATCAAATAAGACTGTGCATATGTATTCATGATCTCAGTACTTGAAGATGAATTTGAACAGGATGTTACATACCAAAAAGAGAAATTGGAAGAGTCTTCTGGCTTTACTAAACCTCTAGAAGTGGAAAGTACCTTGTGATAATGAAAACGTAGTACTGAAATCAGTATGAATACAGAAAGTCAGAAAATGATTTTCTATCACCAGAGAACCAGTCTAGGTACACTCATCTCAGAGTCTGTAAAATTCTTTACTGATGATATTCCGTAAAGCATGACATAGCAGAGTAAAGGAAAAACATTGCAGTGTGGTGTCTCTAGGAAACGAGTACTGCTGCTGTTGATAGGCTCAAGAGGGTGAGAAGTAGAAACAGGAAAAAAAAGCATAAGATCGTGCATCTACTATATCTTGAATAAACATTTCTGCAAATCTAGAAAAAAGGAAGGACTGTTCTATGTTTGTTATCTGCAGTGGAGACAGAATTCAGTCAACTCAATTTCCACTGAATTCAGGTCAAATTCTTGTAATTCAGAAATATTTCAGTTTTGGGCTTCAACTTTGTTTATGACTGATAGTTCTTAAACACTTGGACAGGCTGTTTTAATTTGGGGTCCTAGACTAATCTGTTCCTACCGTTTTAACTACATCATAAGTCCATTAACAATAAATGGTGATTAGTTACACCTAGCAACTCCCCTCAGTGCTATCAAGTGCTGCTATAATTTTACATTTACAATATCGTTCAGGACATCAGAATACTGTGCTTATGCCATAGCGGTGTCCACCAGGGGTCCATGCTGGGTCCAGTCTTGTTCAACATCTTCATCAATGACCTCGATGAGAGGATAGAGGCCACCCTCAGCAAGTTTGCTGATGATACGAAGTTGGGAGGATTGGCTGACATGCCTGAAGGCTGTGCTGCCATTCAGCAAGACCTGGACAGACTGGAGAGCTGGGCAGTCAGAAACCAGATGAAATTTAACAAAAGCAAGTGTAGAGTCTTGCACCTAGGGAGGAATAATTGCATGCACCAGTACAGGCTGGGGGATGAGCTACTGGAGAGGAGCTCTGTAGAGAGGGACCTGGGTGTCCTGTTGGATGACAGGTTGACCATGAGCCAGTANGGATGTACCATGTACAGCCTGAACCCAGCATTAATTATTGGTGCGGAAAATCTCAGCTGCAGTGCTGAATACATTCATAGATCATTGTCCACATATCCAGAGCGCTTGTAAGACTGTCTGTGGTAAGGTCATGTAACAATCAGATTATGTAACTCAAGTTACAATAAATCTCCTTTTCAATACATATCTGACATCTTTTTGAAGCAGGAGAAAATGATTGATGAAAGCAAGAGAAATAGGAGTCCCTTTCTCATGTTCCGCTTACTTTTTTTTTTTTATTTTTCCTTCCATCAGTTTAGTTTCTTAATGGTATGAAAATGAGCTAAATATTAGTACATTTACCAAAATATAATGATTGCAACTAGTAAAGGGAGACTTTTATAAGCATTCAGAATCATTTTCCAGCATTCATAACATACATCTAAGTCTTGTACTGGGCCATCTGCAGGATTTATATGTTTTCTAAGCTGACAGGATTTAAACAAGCAGAGATTACAACAGGACTTACTCACAGGATACAGAGTCACCAGATTCTATTAGCTAGGTTAATGCCACACTGAGACAGACACATGCTTTTCAAACCAAACACAACTTTATTGTATCACAGAATCACAGAATTGTAGGAGTTGGAGGGGACCTCTAGAGATCATCTAGTCCAACCCCCAACCAACAACCTGTAATATGCATGGAGTTCACTGATATCCAAATCTAAGCCCTACAAAGTCACACTGTCCTGGTTTTATCAATATTCCATATCATGACATCATGCAGCAGGCTGTTGAGTGCTGGAGCACAGTGCACTATGGAGTTGTACTTCTTGGGTTCTGTGATTCTAGCAGTCTCAGCTATTCCCACATGAGTTCCAGCTGTCCAAGAGGAAGATACACTGAGAAGGGACAGAATACAGTTCACAGGAGTCTCCAGTACTCCCTATCTGATCTCCAATTCTGGGTGATGGAGGTGAGCTGGCTCTTCCATTTTCTGGTGGCACAGTGAGCACCATGGTCATAATTCCACTCTCACATTTTTTTCTTTCTCATCTATATCTCTATATCATATTGCCTTACATCACATTGTCTTACAAGTCTCAGATAGGGAGCAGAATAAACACCCCACAACTCATGTGGAAACAATTAGACATATCACTCCACCTGGACTGCTGCAAGTGCATGGGGCTGGATGGGATCCACCCAGGAGTGCTGAAGAAGCTGATGGAGGTGACTGCCAAGCTGCTTTCCACCATCTATTAGCATTCTTGGTCAACAGAAGAGGTCTCAGAGAATTGTAGTCTTGCCAGTGTGACTCCCATCTACAATAAGGATTGGTTGCAAGGAGGTACCAGGGAACTTCAGGCCTGTCAGCCTGACCTTGGTGCCAGGAAATGTTATAGAGCTGATCACCTTGAAGGAGACTGCATGACATATGTGGGACAACCAGTGGATCAAGTTCAGCTAGCATGGGATCATGAAAGGCAGGAACTTCTTGACCAAACTAATCTCATTCTACTGTCACATGACCCACCTGGTAGATGAGGCCATTGACATAGTCTACCTAGACTTCAGCAAAGCCTTTGACACTGTCTCCCGCAGTACTCTCCTGGAGAAGCTGGCAGTCCATGGCTTGGACAGGTACACTCTTTGTTGGGTAAATAACTGGCTGAAGTGCTGGGCCCAGAGAGTCATAGTAAATGGAATCACATCCAGCTGGTGACGAATCACGAGTAATGTTCCCCAGGGGTCAGTACTGGAGCCTGTCCTGTTCAGTATCTTTACTGATGGCCTGGACGAGTGCACTGATTACACCCTCAGTATGTTTACATATCATACCAAGTTGGCAGGAACTTTCACTTAGTTTGCCCAAACTTCAACCTCTATAATTACCTGAGACCAACTTCATCATACTGTGCATCATGCTGTTATCCTCATAGCTCTAATTTACCAGAACTTTTAACTTGTTAATCAACCTTACTCCTGAATTCATTTCATCCAACATAAACATTTAAAGGATCTGTCTTGGTCAATTATCTTAGCCCTTGCTTACAGGAAATGTGAAGAGCCACATGCTTTGAAAATAATTTATATCTTAGATCTCTCTGAGCACTGACTTCTTTCTCTGAAGATACTTGGGACAACTTGAAACAGACAGACTCATCATTTTAACACTTCAGATAATGTCTAAATATAGAATGAATCTAACTCCTAATTTTCACTTGTTCAGATGTGCAAAGCTGCCAAAGCCTTCACACTACCCCATGACTAATGAAATTCTCAAAATCCTCTTAAGTTAAATCTCTTAAAGTTTTTTTGAACTCTTTACTCAAGGTAGGCAAAGGACATCTTTCACACTGGTGTGACTTTAACTCTAAAAAGTGTGATTTATCTGCTAACCATTTCTCATTACTTGCAGAGCACTAGATGGGAAAGTAAATGCAATATGGGCGAAACACTAAGTCTGAAAAGTTCTTTTCAGTTACTGATGGGTGATGACATTAGATTAGCAAGCCTAAGTCCCACTAAAATATCTACAATTATATTTGAACTCTGACAAACACAGTTCCTCTGTGCAAGTTCTAAGACTTCTGTCAAACATACTGGAGAAGGCATCAGCAAAAGTTATAGGTAAATAACAGCAAAGTGAATAGTAATAAGCATTTTAAAATGTGTCCACACTAGCCTTAGGTGGGCATTTCAATGATGGAATCTGTGGTCAAAGACAAAAAAAAAGAAAATGAAGAAATACATCCTTATGAATTCCTGCTTTCAGAACTGATACACTGAAAATGTTTAAGAAATCAGTGAGAATTACTGAGAATCACAGAATCATAGACTTGCAGAATCATACAATGGCCTGGTTTGAAAAGGACCTCAAAGACCATTTAGTTTCAATCTCCTTGCTGTGGGCAGGGTCACCAACCACCAGACCAGGCTGCCCAGAGCCACATCCAGCCTTGCCTTGAGTTATGGAGTATCTACAGCCTCTCTGGGCAACCTGTTTCAGTGCAAAAAGAACTTGAAGTTTTCCCAAATCAAGGCCTGAATGTAATGCCATGATTCTTCTTCAAATAATTTCTTTTTCAGCTGTTTTTTTCTGAAGTTTTCAGATTTCACACAAAAAAATCTTGATATTCAACTGAAACTGAAAAATATAAATATCGAATTAGAAATTATGATCTTTTGAACTCCCAGGCTGTTAATGATGCTATCAAAATGAAGATATGAAATTTTTTTTTTGTTATATCTGCTATCAAGCATTATAAAATCTTATATGTGCCTTACACATATGTAAAGCCAAGAAACAGTTGTTTGTGTTGCTGAAATCTGCCGAGTCTAGTTAGCCCAGATCTATTTGTTAGATAAAAAGAAAGATGAATGATGCAGTTAAAATTTCTAACACATGCTTATTAGTTTCTACCACTACTCAGTGTTTTGCTTGCACTCTTATGGCTGCACTGGATCCTAAAGATCAGTGGTATCATTTATGTAGTGGTGATGAGGATTCTATGGATGATCACCAGCATCCAGACTTCTCTGGAGGTAACAGGATATTGCTGGTTTATTTTCACTCTTTTCACTTGGGATCATTTGTATATGCTTTGTGGCACACTTTTATACCTTTGCTCTCTCTCCATTGATCTACAGCTGCATATTACATTTGAATTTATTGTATATGATGTTTTTATCATCTGTTTGACACTACTTCTGTATTCTCTTTGTTATAATTGTATTCATTTTTTTCCAGCTCCATGTCTGTGTTTCTTCAGCTAACCATGAATGAATTGCTAACAGCTGTGGAGGCATTAGTTCTGAGGCCGTGCCCTATTTTTGCTTCTCAAATCCTCCGCTGTTGCCCAAGTCATACATTTCTCTACACTGCATCATTTTACTTAGAACAGTGTGACAAGTTGACAGCCCTGAGGCCATGCAAACTCAGTACAAAACTTGCGACTTCTTAATAGCAATGTCAGTAACGCATTGTAGGGTTTAAATATAGACAGTTTAAATACAGTCAGTGGCCATTCTGCAGGGAAAAATTCATAGGAAGACATAAATCGAGCATTTTGTTGAAGTCTGTTATTTCCATAGAGCAATGTGATTCCTTATGTTTAGACCAAGAAATTTAGCCCTTTAAACCAGGTAATCTTCCCTGAAGATTTAAATGAATTTTAATTAAGATTTTTGGTGGTTGCCAATTTACCTGCAGTGTGGTAAACTTCTTGCATTTTGGGAATCTCTGTAGCTGGCTTAGCAGAATTTCACTGCACTCTGCTTTTCAGCTGTACCAAATGCATCGTTACTGCTAGTTAGTCACCTTTCTTCTGGCAGGATTCAGTATTATGACAGTACACATCCTGCCACCATCCAGCTCCCCTCGACTTCAGTAATTATCAATAGATCATCCATATGGGATCTGCTTTGGAGCCACTTTATAACCACGGCCACAGGTCATAGCTCAATGGTGAACACACTGGAGCAATTTCAGATTTGAGCAAAATTAATTAAGAAGATCATTTCTTTTTGAAAGCTCTTATTCTCAGTGGGGGCAAACTCTCAAAGCTAATTGAAATCATCAAGTATTGAGGCTGAATTACATAAAGTTGTCATATTCTGCTTTAGAAAGAAAGTAACATTTTCTGAAATATGAACAATCTGTTTTACTCTGAGCCTAATTTTCACATTTTTTATTTTCAAGTTCACTGTAGGTTCAGAAATTAACAAGCTATTATTATTCACCAATTACTTAATGGTAGCTGAGCGTTGGCAGCTCATTAAATAAAAACTCTTGGTTAGAGAAAGATTGAGTTTACCAATGGAAAATAATTATTCTATGCTATATTCCATTCCTCTCCTTGATCTGTTTTGCTTCCTAACGCCTATCAAACTGAGAGTTTTCAAATTTCAGCTAATGTGAAATAACTGTGATTAGAAGAGTTTCATGGTCCTTTGGTAATATTTCCAGGAACTTCAGGTTTAGGACAGCATCACTGTCTCCCAGACCAAGCAACTCCACCCAACGGAAACCTGTGAGAATCTAAGTGAATTTCTGAACTGTGGGAAAGCCCCTAATTTTCCTAGAGGGTATGTGAACCACCTTAAATCTTCTCTTGTATGCTCATTCTTGAAAGGCTGAGTAACCTGGGTCTGTTCAGTCTGGGGAAAAGACGACTGAGAGGGGATCTGTTTAATGTTTATAAATATTTGAAGAAGTGTGTGAGACAAATGGGTGAGGCCAGGCTCTTCTTGGTGGTACACAGCAGTAGTGTACAAGGAGCAATGGCCAAAAACCTGAACATAGGAAGTTCCAAATAAACATGCATAAGAACTTCTTTATGATAAAGGTGATGGAGCACTGGAACAGATTGCCCAGAGAGGTTGTGTAGTCTTCTTCTAGAGAGATATTCATGACCCATCTGAATACCAACCTGTGCGATCTGCTGTAGGAAACTTGCTTTAGCAGGGGAGTTGGGTATGATGATGTCTTGAGGTCCCTTCCAACCCCAGCAATTCTGTGATTCTGTGATTCAGGTTTTAGTGCATAATCCACTGTACTGTTCTCATGGGGACAAATATTTCATTGAGACTTAGATCAGATTAAATTAAATTATGTATTTATTATATATGTATGTTTATGATTATATATTGCATACAATGCGTGTTAAAAATCTTTAAGATTATAACAGTTATAAAAATACCAATTTAAGTTACTTGGTGTTTACCAGGGCTCTGATTATGCTTCTGATGATAACTACAGCTCATTTGACATGCAGGATGTTTTTCAGTGTAACATCAAGGCAATTTAATTAAAGTGTTTATATGTAGGTGTTTACATGTGAACTAGGTGTCTAAGTTGCCAGTACAGTGTGATGGCAATCTAGGACTCAGTTATTTAGTCTAAAATAGATTACTTATGCAATTTAAAACAATGTAGAGCATATAAATCTGTTTGAGGGATATAACATGGTATGTGAAAAACTTCATTCTTCAGGACCTGGAAGTGTAATATCTATCTCTAGCAAAATGATGCTAGACATCTAGGTATAGAGAACAGAAATAGAATAGTCAGTCTAAACCTCACTCTAGAGGTCCACTAGCTAGGATTGAAGTTCAAATATTCCTTGGATACTGTTAGCACACATATAAGATGTAAAATCCTAAATATATGTGATGTCATCTAAAATTTGAATCTTTTCTTACTGCCTTAGGTCTCAGAAGTTTGGTTGCAGTAGCTGAAGAATATTTTGCATTTTAGTATATTTACATTGAAAGTTTAAATGCCTTCTCTCCCCACCTCTGAAAACTCTATGCAAACAATTATTAGAACACTTATTGATGAAATACTCTTCAGTTCTAAGGCCTGATCTGGAGTATTGCCAGCAGACCTGGGGACCCCAGCACAGTAATTATGCAGAGAACCTCCTCTGGATTGAGAGATGCTCCAGCTCTCTAATCATCTTTATGAACCTCCTCTGGACTCCATCCAGAGGAGGTTCATAAAGATGATTAGAGAGCGAGAGTACCTCTCCTAGAAAGAAATGTTGAAGGAACTGAGCTTGTTGAGCTTGGTGAAGAGAAGGGTCTAGGAAGACCTCATATAGCCTTCCAGTACACGAAGGGAGCATATAAACAGGAGGGAGACCAACTTTTTACACAGTCTGTTAGTGATTGGCCAAGTGGGAATGGCTTTAAATTAAAAGAGGGGAAATTTTATTCCAAATATGACTGCAGCCTCCAAATAAATACTAGTCGGACACAAAGCCAGCATCAGCAATACTCAATTTACATCTTTCTTTGAATTTAGTGATACAGACCAGCTCACAGAAAATCCACTCCATCTGCATTAAGAAAACAAAAGCAAATCATGTTCATTTTAGTAAAGAACTCAGAGGAATCACATCAGAATTCAGAAGAAAAATTGCTTAGTGTTTCTGTCTTCAGCTTGCTAGAATATCCACAGAACTCAACTACGTATGAAAAGAAATACTCTTAACACACTGTTACAGCTTTACTCTATAGCTGACATTTCAAAATCCTTAGTGAGAATGGTACTGAGAGTTTTTTGACTGTTATATTGCAGTATTCAGACAAAGAGATTTCTGAAGAAATCACAAAAGAAAAGGATGATTACATGGTTTTCAAGGGAGAAGCATTTTACATCTATTTCCTTAGCACTTGAAACATGTCAAGCCATCTTCATAAATCTTTTTCTAGCACAAAACCGGTCAATAAAACTAAATGTGACCTTGTGCAAAATGTGCTATATTTTAATTACAGTGAGGGTATGTGTTAGATTAGGGCTAAATGTATTACACTGTCACCCAATATGCTAAAGCTGGCAAACATAGCAACATTGGGCCTGCAGCTCTTTTTTTGCAATCTGTATCACTGGCTTGGAGTCCAATGCCTGAAGCTTCAACTTCTTTTTTTTTTCTTTTTTTGTCTTCTCGGATTTGAATGAGCTGAGCAGTACGGTATTACATTATCTGTCAGAGTTTGTGTGTGTGTGCATGCACTAAGCCTGATACCTGGTTTTGCCTTGATCTGTATTTTAAGCCCAATATGTATGCACATGTACATAAGTATTGCATGTATCTTGTGCATATACATGTGTAGATGCATGTAACCATACATTGTTAATCTAAAAATACTGATATTGGTATTGGCACATCTTGCTAGACAGTATTACAGTAAATTGCTTAATATTTTGGTCGTTTACATATTACTGCCAGAATTTGCTTCATGAAAGCTTAAATACTTTATAGATGTGACAGTTTTAGAGCTTGTTTTAGGAAGGTCTAGAAGATTGTTTTAGTAGATTTTAGAGAAAGGAAAGGAAGGGAATAGGCATGGAAAAATTGTTTAGTGAACTATTAGGCAAACTGCCATGGAAGTCTTGAGAGTATTTGTTGTAAATTAAAGTTACATGAAATAAGAATCTTTACTCTGAAGCAGAGTGGGTGCTATTCCCTAGGACATGCCAAACATCGTTAGATGCTTGAGGTTAGGCAACTTAATCCCATATACTATGTTGGGAACCAGCTTATAATGTGAAACAAAACCCAGTGCATGGTTTAGAAAGCAGCTGGATGCTAAGAGCCTTGTACTTCTGTTCATCACTGCTAACTTGTGATATAGCAGCACACAGATTTCTCAATCTTTTTGTTGTTCATGGAACTCATGAATGAAATAGGCCCAACAGCAAATCAGGATCTGTTATTAATAATGAATTAAAAGTACAGAGAAGATGAGCCTGTTGGGGTCTAGTAGAGAGGAGTGGAGGATGTAGATTTTGACAGGCAGTAAATTGATTCATTTTTAATCACCTCTGAATTCTATCTGAACCAAATAAGGCTAATAATAATGCAACTTTCCCTCTCTGCTTGGATATTGCTCTCCATGTAATGCCAAGCAAAAGAAGAACTTAATTTTGGTCTGAAACTCTAACTTTACTAGGTTACAAATAATTTATAGCAGCTCATTCTTATGCCTTCACCTGTCTTCTTCCCACAGCCAAAAAATAATGAGAAAGTAATTAAGCCATCAAAAGCCATGCAGAACTGAATTACAGTAAATTAAGCTACTAGATAACTGGTAAGAGAGTTTCAATCACTGTAGGAGTGAGGAACAGCAGAGGGAAGCAAAAATGATTATTTTGGTAAAGTATCCCTGCTGAATTTCATGTAAAGTAATGGTTTGTCTTCTGTGAAATATCTATAAAAAGAATTGTAAAACATGCCCAGAATAAACAAACTAAATACCAACCAACTCATCAGTTGTACAGTAATATGAAAGAAAGTTTACCTGAGGGGATCATTTGCCCTTTTATCTTTCCTATCTCTATTTTTCATCTAATTTAAACTGTTGTGAGGTTTTGTTTTGTTTTGTTTTGTGGATTTTTTTCTTCTCTGAGCTCTGATAAGCTCCCTGTTCCTGATCTCTCCAAAAGTATTCCTCCTGGGAGAGGGAGAGGAGGAGGGAGAGAAGGATGGAAGGATGAAGGAAGTTAAAAGGAGAGGTGTGGAGAATAAAACCAATCATCTTAATAATATGAGCATGAAAATAGGGAAGAATACATTTTTATTTTGAGAAAGAAGAATAAATAAATACCTACTTGGATTAGGATAGAGAACGTCACAGCAGAACTTCATGTCATTTTCATCAAAATCCTAGTCTTTGCTTTAATTATTTCTGTCCCCATCTGAGAGTTTCTGCCTCTGTTTCTCCAGGGTTTTGTCTCAACCTTATATAATCATATGATCCCTAACACTCCAGAGAGGCTTTTCTGCTCAGTGTTGGGTTCAGTGGCTGTTTCAGCACAAGCTTTTCAACAAGAAAGCGGTGCATATGGCCACATGCGAGACCACATCCCTTTCTCTTCCCGCCACTTGACACTGCTCAGAGACTTAATGAAAGGTTTACAATTCTCTGTGGCATAAGGGAGTTCTCAGCTGGTGTAAAGCAGCATGACCAGCTCTCCCCACAGCTGCTTTTCTGCACATTGCTGAGGGAGAAGAGAAGGAAATTAGATGAAGTGGAACATGTGCTCTGTCAATGCACAGAGTCTTGATGGCACCACAGGGTCTGGGAGATGTGTGAATGCAGCTTGTCAAGGTGCAGCAGCAGCACAGAAGGACATTTTCAGCCCAGATTTAGGCTCATTAATGTTGGCAGTCTGGTTCTGGCAGTGTGGTGCTCAGATGCTTCCCCAAGGTCCTAGCAAGGCTGTGCAGCATGTGTAAGCTCTGTGCTCTCTGCCCATCACTGCTATTAGTACTTGAACGTGACCAATTTCTTGATCACCTTTCTAATGAAATTTGTTGCTTTTTAAGGCATATACAACTACATCAACCATGGATTTCTCAAATTGCTTCCCAAAATAATAAAAATAGACAAAAAAAATCCAAACCACCCTGAAAAACAACAAACACCAAAATCAAACCAAAACAAACAGCAGTAAAAACACTCTGTTTACTAGCAGCGTGATAGTACTAAAATAAAACAGGGTGCTGGAAATATTTCTATGAGAACAAATAAATGACTAAATAAACAGGGTAAAAGATAGTATACAACAAATTTACAGAAGTACTGTCTTCTGGAAAGTCGTACTCATACAGTCACCCACAAGAAAGATTATTTTATTGCCAACACAGGAAGAAGTCTGGATGGCTATAGTAAACTTTCTAGTTCACACAGAAATATTGGATCAAGAAATTATAAATCAGAATATTTTACAAAAGAATGATGTAATATTGATAAAGCAAACATGCCAAGGTAGCATGTTTGCTACCCAGTGTAGGCTGAGATTCTTTTCCTTTCTCAGTTTTAGGCTAAGCCACTTAAAAACCTTCCAGCAGCCACTTAGAGAAAGAGTTACCTCTTGAATGCAATCAATCTAGTTTTCAAATGAACGTCTGATATAGGTAGCTGTAAAATCTTACACTGAAGATTCTGCCTTCAGTTATTAACTACAGAGAGAACTTGGTCATCTAATTCAGATTAGAAACCAACTTGAAAGAGAGATATAACTGTTTGAGTGTTTTCACACGCATGGTCTTAAACCAGAGGATATTTAAATACCAAATACAATTACAATTCACGTAACTAGTACAAACTTACATGTGATTTATACATACACAGCAGTGCTAGAAGTCTGAAGCCTGAACTGATTCTGGAATAGTAAATACAATCCTAACCTGGTCCAAAAAATTACAGTATAAATAAATGTTATGAATACAGGGGTGGAAATTAAGCAGAGAAGTAGACAAAAAAGTTGATAAAGATCATGTGGTAGTGGAACCATGCACAAAACTGAGGTCCACCAAATCTGACCCAACTGCTCTACTAGTGTAAGGACTAGTATAGGACTCTACTAGTATAAGGACTACACAGACTATTAGTCCTTTCCTTCAACATAGGCTCTGTGAATTGCAATTCCTGTCTGTTTATCTGATCTCGTATCTTGCAATACTGCTGTCTATTTAACTTCATTACTGGTGCTTATTCTCACAGTAGTCCCCTTATTTTTTTGCTGCATTCATGCAATACCTTCCTGGGACAGTATTTGATAATCCTGCCTTGTCTAGAATCCCTCATCTAAATGGAGAAAACACTTTGTCAAAATGGTGTGAGAAGGTTACAGTTAATGATTTGTTTCAATCCCTTCTTTAAGTGTTATTTTTTAAAACATTGATCTAGAAAAGTGACTCAGGTTATTTTCCCTATTTACTGATACCTCTGTGTACAGTTAAGCAATGAATATCTATCTCTAAAGATAAAAATGTTAAATATTGTGGTTTCATTTTTGCTGCTGTTTTCTTTTTGTTTTGATTTTTGTTTATTTGTTTTGGTTTTGTTGTTTTGGGTTTTTTTTCAATTGAAAAGGACAAAAATGACGGGTGGACTGCAGATCACTGCACCAGGATTTTCTTAGCACTATACAAACCAATGTGCTGCATGCCTTTTCATGTGAGAGTGCTTGTGAATATAAACCCTCAGATTTTGGAAGATTGTAGAAGGTGGAGGGAGCCAGAGTTTACATAGTGTTTGAGATTTTCCATGGAGAGATCTAATTAAAACAGTACTTATACATTTTTAGATTTTTAAGTGATTGCTCACGACAGGAAATTCAGCAAACTGCTTTTAAGCTCTTGACCAGAAAGTCTTACAGCTGTTATAGAAAATAAGTAAAGCAACTGAAAGCAGAAAGTAATGGGACAAAATTGCAGCATTACTGGTATTGATTTCTTAACAGGGAATCTCGTGGGATGTGCAGGGGGTATGTTTCCCCTTCACCTCTTCAAGTCATGTACAATGACAGTATATACAACATCATATGTAACAGCAACACAATCTTTATTTTAAAATGTGAAAAGTTTCTGAAGGGAAGTTGAAAGTTTTTTTATTTCTCTTGGGCATTGCAAAGCCAACATGCTTTTTTTCTTAAGCTCAACAATTTGCTATGAAATACATGGACCTATTATCTGCAAAGCCTTCAGAAGATTATAATTAAAGGTGACAAGCTTGAAAGAGGATTTCATATTTCTTCTATAGCTAATGCTGTAAATTGAGGAAGCTACAGCACTTCCTATACAACCAAAGCTGCTCCCAGACACACTCACATATAATATTCAGTGATTTAAAAGCCCACACCCACATCTTTTCCTCATGCATCATAAATTGATTGATGATGACAAATGAATAAGATTAGCACCTCATGGGAACAACCTTCAGCTTAAATAAATGATAAATTTATTTATCCTCTTTTAGCTCTTTCACCTTCTCCCAGTAGAATACTTGAAATGCCTTGAAATCCAGCTCACAGAAATAATAATATAGGCTGCAAGTTGGAAGCTGCCAGATCCCAAAAAACAATTCATTTTGCACTTTGGATCTACTATATTATTGCCAATGCCAAAGAAATATTTTTTACTTGATCTACTCCAATGATTACAAATTTCCTCTCACTCACTCAATTCTGGATCTGTGTTTTTCCCTTGCTGGGAAAGAGTAGATTTTTTACCTTTTCTTTCCCCACAAAACCATCATAGAAAAACAAAAACAAAAACAAAACAAACAAACAAAAAAACAACATAATTTCTGAATAAGTTTTTGGTTGTTTTTTTTTCTTTAATCATTATTTATTTTTATTTTATTTTATCTTATTTTTTAACTTTATCTACCTTACCTGGTAAAAACACTGTGAGTCAGAATCTAGGATATCTAGCTATGATCTAAAGATTGCTCAATAAAAAAACTGAATTATATTTAATCTTCCAAGCCTGACCACCTCGTGTTATATAATGTAATGTAAAATCATCATCTATAATGTAATCTTTGTTTAAACTTTTAATAAATTGAAGACACTTAGCCCAAAGACTGGAGAAGTGAAAAATACTCTTTAGTGCTCTCTAGTGTATTTATATGTCTGACATCTTATCCCAAATGAATGAAAAGTTTATGAAATGAAACCCCAAAAGACTGCATTTCTAATGTTTGTATGGAAAGGGAAAGGGAAGGCAGGATAAGATCTATTACTTGGCCCTCAGACTCACTGGTCTAAGACAGCTGACATCCACTCAGGTTAATAGAACCAGGCAGTCTTAGCAAACAAGCAGATAGGATTCCTGCTGGGAAACTGGGTGAACTGTAAGCATCAAAGTCCCAAATTTAGTAGTAAGGCATACTCACAAAAGTTTCAGTCTTAATCACCAGAAAATACATGGGATACAATGACAAAATAAGCAAGCAAGCAAGCAAAAAAACAAACAAAAACAACCCTATATTTTAAATCACAAGTTCAGACGTGTTCAATCTTGTCATAAGTAGAGGAAGAGAAAAGAACATTGGATACATGATGGTAACCAAACAGCTATTTTGGAAAAAAAGACTGGGAAAAAAAAAGAGATACTGGGAGAAGTGCCCTGTGGTCACTAGATCCTACAAGACAGGGGACTTCAGCTTATTCAAGACAGCAACTACCAATGACCTCATCTTTATAATGCCAGTGTGAACCACAGGACATTGCAAACAAAGTAGTCAGAGTCTGGGAAGATTTTTGCTAAACTTCGAAAAGCATATTTTTGCTAGAATTCAAATTCAGTCTTGTTTCTAGCTCTGATTAATTAATTAATTAATTAATTAATTTTCTTTTTTTTTTTTAAGCTGTCTAGTAGCTAAAGACATTTAGCAAACCAAAGAATGGAATTAAAACAAGCTTAATAAAACTGCTTTGTCCTGCGTGTATTAATTCATTCTTACCCTTGTTGACAACCTCCATATTTCAGTCAGTGAGTAGATCTGAGATGAAATAAATGCATGAATCAAACAAAAAGGTGAAAAGAATGATAATATAAAACATAGGAAGCATTATTTGAGGAACAGAAAGGAAGAGTCTGAAAAGTATGGAAAGGATTATGGCAAAGGCAGAAAAAGAGAGGTATGTTATAAAGGAAGAAGATACTATAACTCTTTAAGACCAGGTGACAATTCTTCAGGAAGTCAACACCTGCAGAATTGAGAGACATATCTCTTTGTTGTCTGAAAAAGATTTCTTATGTTCATACAAGAATATACAGCTCTATCTCCTTTCTGTAGTAAAATACATGGACTTTGAGCAACTGTTGTGTTAAGGATGAAATCTGAATTATAACCGCGGTGCTGGGCACAAAAGCTAGCATCAGGGCTGAGCCACTGTGTAAGTCCCCAGACCACATAGTGGTATGGGAAGATCACCTTGAGTCATTTACATAGGTGACAACATACTGATTTGGGACAGTAGAGCATTTTGTGAGAAGTTAATGGACTGAACTCTAAGATGACTTAACAGCAAAACATTCAAGTCATTACTGAAGGAGCTTCCCTGGTGAAATTTTGAAGAATCCCATAGGCAGGTCCTAAGTTGAGTGGCACTACTTGTTTACTGCTTAACATTATGGCTGGGCAGTCTTGTCATTCAAAAGAATTGACAAAAAGATTCTGTTGCAGAATCCATTGAACTGGTAACAGAGAAGATGCACGTGAGTAGTTAGTAGGATTTCTTTCTGCAAAGATCACATAGAACAGTCTTTTGTGTGTAGTTTTCCTATGTTTTGCACAGAGTTTAAAATACTCAATGAAAAGAAGATAATATATTGTGTTCATCTTATATGGAAAGATTTTTGGCAGTGGAGTGACTTCAGGGGTTGCCCCTGTGAGCAGAGCCCAGCACTGTACCATATCAGATCACAGCCAGCTCCAGCTGTCCAAAGGAACACAGCACTAGGCAGAGCTGGGCCATGAGTGATGCTGGGCATGCTCTTGGAAAGCAGATTTATGAAAAGGGAAACTGTTGCATGACAATAGCTGGGAAAAAGAGAAGTGAGATAGGAGCAGCCCTGCAAGCAACAAGGTGAGTGCAGGAGGAGTGAAGGAAACACTCCAAGTGCAGAACAGAACTTTCCTGCAGCCCAGAATGTCACTGAAATCCATGAATAAAACTCGCCAACCCTAATGACAGGTTAGAAAACTGACTTTACTTCATTGCAGTGCTGGTTGCATGGGGGTATCACTCCTTCTAGCAGGCACACCCATGACTGAAATCACACAAATTTCAACATATAGATATTCGTATTTCTAAAAATTGGCCACCTATTCCTAGGTTAGTTATATATCTCTCTATATATAAATCTAATACTATGCATGATCTGTGTTAATTTGGGGTTCTCATAAGGGATCTTTGGTGGTTGTATCCAGGCAAAAGGTCACATTACATAAGCTAAGCTCCAGAGTCAGAAACTTCTTTACAAAGAAAATGGCTGTTAATAAGTTTTTATTATTTTATAAGTTTTATTTTCAACCCTACCAGGATACAGTTTACCTTCTACTCAAGGCTGGTAGACAATTGAGTCTTGCTCCAGATATCCTTTTCATCTAGGAACAAAAACTTTCCAAGAAAATGTCAGTTTCGTTGAGAAGTTTAAATTACTTGCTGAAAGCCCTGAATTAATTACTGAAGAGCCTGAATTTATCAACAGATATAAAGGAGAGGCCTACAGTGAAGCAGAAGATGGATATCCCATCCCTGGAGACATTCAAAGTCAGGTTGGACCAGGCTCTGAGCAACTTGATCTGGCTGTGGATGTCCCTGTTCATTGAAGGGAGTTGGACCAGATGACCTTTAAAGGTCACTTCCACCTCTGAGAATTCTATGATTCCAGGATTCTGTTCTATGAAAAAGCACTCAAACAAACAAAACATATTTTTCCCTTAAACCTATCTACAGTCTACTTAGGTATTCTATTTTCTATTTTTATTTTTTGCTAACACAGCAGTGTTAAAAAGCTCTGTATTTTTTCAAGAATTTGCCCTTACCTATGCATCACTTT
The DNA here is from genome assembly GCA_013399175.1 of Odontophorus gujanensis. Classification (NCBI taxonomy): domain Eukaryota; kingdom Metazoa; phylum Chordata; class Aves; order Galliformes; family Odontophoridae; genus Odontophorus; species Odontophorus gujanensis. The sequence continues at coordinate 80,623 of VXAB01013317.1, forward strand.
AGTCCACTTAGTTTCTTTTGTTTGTGCTCAAGTCTTAATTAGTGAAATAGTTCCTAGAGGCAACCTAGCATCCCATTTTTTAAAAGTACAACTTTATATTTGGGGAGGTTCCTAATATCTCAATACTGTGAGAGAAGGGCATTTTTATTTCCTTTTTTTTTACTTGTCAGAGTCTGGATTCACTTTGGTCCCATTGAAACACTACTGGTACTTGCGAATTCAGTTCCTTTAAAAAAGATTCCAATGACTCTAATGAGATCATAATATCATAATTGCAGTTGATCATTAAACTATCATTATTTCCATCTTAGGTTTAATTTGCCTTGATGTCTTAGTGGAAAAAATGTCCTTTCCTCATTTTTGTTTTTGCCCTTGAGATGTGATATCCATGACAGACAGCACTGGAGAAACATTGGCATGCAGTATCTGGTAGTCTTATCCTCCTTTTACATATGCATCTTGTGTATGACTCTGTTCCTATCCTTTGAAAGGACTTGTTCTTCTGCAGTGTAGGGAAAGGCATGGTCATTTCATAAAAAATGTTCTCTGCTCTTTTTGAAAAGCTGACAGTAGCATATAGTCCTGTGCTGATTTGTGTTAGATATATGTAGAAAAATACTTTTTTATACTTCTTGAATAATGGCGTACACAATTACTAAGCTTCTGATTGCTACAACCTTTACAAAAGATTGATTTTTTTCATTCCTGCCTCGGTTGGGTTCAGCCTCAGCTATGATGTAAACAGCCTGTGACCTGACAGAATATTAATCTATTCACCAGACTACTCCCCCAGGCTGAATAACTCCTTTAGTCTTAAGAACAAAACAAGTCTCCCATGTTGTGTTTAGTAAATCACTTAACAGGAGGTCAGAATGAATGTGTGTCCAGGTTAAATGATATTTATTATTAAGTAAGTAAGTATAGACAAGCCCTCCTGTACACATGCCAAATTTGAGTGAAGAACACTTGTCATCAGGAGTCATTGCATGCATAATGGCAATCTTCCACATGAAGAAATTTTCTTTCTTTAAATGCTGGGGTTTGCAAACTGGTGTAGGCTTTTAGGGCATGTTATTTCTAACAGATGGATTTGCATAGCTCTGTGAAAGCTAAGGTCAGACATCCATTTTCAGATAATTCCATAAATGAAGAGCATCATTTTTGTTTATAGAGAGGGTAGCTTGGAATGCACTTATGCTTATTGAAACATTTATATATT
>VXAB01013318.1:315-43749 GCA_013399175.1 Odontophorus gujanensis
TCCCGACCTCCTCCGTCATTGGCACCAGAGAAGGCTGCAGGTGGTGAGAGTGAGGCACGGCCGCAAAGATGGAATGAGATTATCCCGGCGCGCACCGATGGGGATTGCAGTAATGATGTACCGGCGACGCCATGAGCTTGGTGCGACCGCTCTCCATCGTTTCCTTTCGGCTGCTGAAAAACGCGCGATCGCAGCGTTCCGCACCGCGCAGTGCCGCGGTGCCCCGCGCGGGTTTCGAACCCGCGGCGTGCCCGAGCCAACCGCGTGTTGCGACGGGGCGTACGCGGAGCGTCCCACCTACCCCCATCCATCCCCGGCCTCGCTCTGGGTCTCACATCGGGGGGGCTGCCCCCCACCCCTCGGTGACTCACCCCGCGCAGCCCTCACCGCGTAGCACCGCACCGCAACCGCTCCGGCTCCGGCGGGAGCCGCGTGAGTCACAGCCGCGCCCGGCAGCGCGCGGGATGGGATGAGTCAGCGGGCGCTCCGGCAGCGCCGTGAGTCACCGCGGGACGGCAGCGCAGCGCGGGAGGAGCGCTCCGTGCGCGGCCGGTCGCGTGCTGAGCTTCGTGAAGCGCGGAGCTGAATGAGCTCGCTGTGCGTGTGACCGCTAAAAGCGGCTGCGCTCACCGTGATGGGGCGCGCACAGCTTCTCTGTGCAGCCTGTGCCTCTGAAGGAGGAGAAGAGCGCAGTTAAGCCCCTGGCAGAAGACCTGAGTTGAAGTGACACGATGGAGGCAGTGCTACCTGTTACTATGTGGGTGCGATGCGTTTTCAGCTATTTCTTTTGAAATGTAAAGCGACGCTTTGATCTGGAGAGATGAACCCAGCTCCTCTGAGCTGCAGCTCATCTGAAAAAAATAAAGGAAATATACCGGGTAAAGACACTCTGCTCCTGGATGCCTTACCCAAAAGCATCCCGTAATTGTTACTTAGACTCACGGACGGGCCCTGCTGTCCACTGTCACCCACTGAGGCCTTCGACAGGCCCAGGTGCAGCCGTGGCACACAGAGCTGCATTGCGTGCTGTGGCTGCCGCCATCCCCTAAGTGACGGCCATCCCTTGTTCCTAATTTCCCAAGCATTGCCACTTCAATTACAAGATGCCAGATCTCTGCTGACACAAAATCTCTTACTAGGAACTCACTCAGCAGGTAACTGAATAAGTATGTCTAAAGCATGTGCGTGTGTGGGGATCTGATCATTAACGTGCATTTAATTCTTCTATATTTAAAATAGCACACTGCTTAGTGCAGGAAGCCTGTGTCACTTTCCTCAATGAAGAGGAAGAAATATGACTATCAAACTTTCTATTCAGATTTCTTTTGACAACACACTGCCAATAGGCTACCGTTCTTACTAAGAACCTCAAACATTCAAGTAGTTCTGAATTAATAAAATAAAGATTTGTAGACGCATAGAGTCACCGAGGTTGGAAAAGACCTCCAAGATGTCCAACCGTCCACCTACCACTAGTATTTCCCCACTAAACCATGTCCCTTAGTACAACATCCAAACGTTTCTTGAGTACCTCCAGGGACGGTGACCCAACCAGCTCCCTGGGCAGCCCATCCCAGTGCTTGACCACTCTTGGAGGGAAGAAATTTCTCCTAATATCCAACCTGAATCTCCCCTAGCACAATTTGAGGCCGTTCCCTCTTGTTCAGTAACACTAGTAACACAAGAGGAGAGGCCAACCCTGACCTTGCCACAACACCCTTTCAGGTCGTTGCAGAGAGCGATAAGGTGCCCCCCGAGCCTCCTCTTCCCCAGACTGAACAATCCCAGCTCCCTCAGCCACTCCCCTTCTGACTTGTGCTCCAGACCCCTCACCAGCTTGAGATTTACTGTGAGCCCAACCCCAGCTGCAAGCCCTATGAGGCATTAGTGGGCAGCAACAGAATCCTTCTTCCATTTCTGACTATCGCTACTGGGGGAGGTCTGAAGAGAGAGCGGCAGTTGAGATGTGGATGTAACTTCACTTGCAGCTACTGAAGTTGAGTACTCTTTGTTGGTTTCATGGAATTTGGCACAGCTCAGGGTGTTTGCTGACAAAGGACAGCACCTCTGCTGTTGGCAGCATGCAGCTCTGTGCTACGTGTGCTCTCTGCAAGTCACGAGGCCGTGGCTGTGCAGGATGGGCTAACGCATGTCAGGGCTGTGCTGTCTATAGAGGTGGAGATTATTATTTCTGTGTTTAACAGGATCTGTGCTCTTCAGGAGGCTGAGAAAATTGCAACGTGCTTTAGCGTAAAATGAAGATGAAAGTATACAAAGAAAGAAAGTGGTGAGGCACTGGCACAGGCTGCCCCGGGAGTGGAGGAGTCACTGTCTCTGGAGGTGTTCAAGAACATGGAGACATGGCACTGAGGGACGTGGTTAGTGGGCATGGTGGGGATGGGCTGATGGACTAGATGATCGTGGAGGTCCAACCTTAATGATTCTATGATCTATTCCACTACCTCAGCATTTCTCTTAAGGCATACGTGATGGCTTTTCCACTGATGTCAAAAGTAGTTTTTCACATGCTTGTTTGAATCCCTGGAGGCTTGGCTTCGCTATTCTGTTTTTGTTTTTGTTTGTTTAAATTGCTCATTAGCATTCAGTAACTTGAGTGTGCTCTTTTTGTTAAGAATTTCAGATGCTATCTAGCTGGATACGAAGTAAGATAACATGCCGTATTTTCCTCTATTTTTGGTTCATTGCTTTTTAGGCACATTTTTATAACAGGTGAAGTTTGTTGTTATCATTAAAAAGAGAAAGACATCTCCCTCCTTGGGACATCTGGAAACTCCACATCCAGCAGCCTGTGGTATGTCACATTAGAAGGACTTGTAACTGTGAGCCAACCAGAGACAAGCTGATTGTCTCGACAGATATATCCCTTCCTCAGTTAAATACTTGACTAATGTGGGAGTGGGACAGTTCCGTGGATGTCTCGAGACAGATCCTGCTGTACCCAGCCCAGCCTCTGTGCATTTCCCTGGGAAACAGTGTAGCCATCAGGAGCAGGGAGGGGACCATCCCCCTGTACTCAGCACTCGTGCGGCCACACCTCGAGTACTGTGTTCAGTTTTGGGCCCCTCACTACAAGAAAGACATTGAGGCCCTGGAGCGTGTTCAGAGAAGGGCAGTGACGTTGTGTGGGCTATGGAGCACAGGTCTGATGGGGAGCGGCTGAGGGAGCTGGGATTGTTCAGTCTGGAGAAGAGGAGGCTCAAGGGAGACCTCATTGCTCTCTACAATGGCCAGAAAGGAGGTTGTGGCAAGGTGAGGGTCGGCCTTTTCTCCTGTGTTACTAGCAATAAAACTAGAGAGAATGGACTCAATTTGTGCCAGGGGAGATTCAGGTTGGATATTAGGAGAAATTTCTTCTCTGAAACCATCCCTGGATGTTGTACTAAGGGTTCAGTGGGGAAATAGTGACGGTGAGTGGATGGTTGAACTGGATGATCTTGGAGGTCTTTTCCAACCTTGGTAGTTCTTTGATTCTGTGAAGTGTCTGTGTACAAACGACTGTCCTACAGGTTATAGGTAGCTGGGAGATGCTTTGTGTGTAGCTAATGATCATCCCTTTGGATGGATCAGGAATGTGCTGGAGGAGTCTGATGGAGCAGAAGGCAGCTGGATGCAGAGATAGTACTCCACAGGGAAGCACTATCCAGGGAGACTCATCTGGTCCAACCAACAGCACAGCAAGGAGTTTTACACCAGAACCTCCTTGTGTCACCTGGACATCAACCAACTGTTGTTCAGGAGATTTTATTCCCCTCACAACCATCAACTCATGCAATGATAACTTCTTTTTTATTATTATTTTATATGGTGTTTTAAGTCTCTCTGATGGGTTACACTTTGTGCTGCTGATGCAGTGCTGCTAAGTTCTTCCAGCTGAGACTGACTAAACGGTGACAAAGAGTTTGAGAATGCCACCTCCCACTACAGTGACCTGATATTAACAAACTCAGATCCTGCTGACTACCCAAGAGCCCACAGAATAATTTCTTTTAGTCCTTCCCTATTCATATGAACCAGAAAGACTTGCATCAACTTACAGCTACCCAAGCCTTCACTAAGTGGATTGAGGTGTGTTTGATAGAGCTGTAGGCAAACTAACAGAGGTAGACATAGAGATTTAGCGGAGGGTTGTTAGAGTAGTATGGTTTGGTTGCAGATGGACTCGATCCTGAAGGTCTTTCCCAACCTGAGCAATTCTGTGATACTATGCTATATCCAGCAGTTGGCTAAACGTGTACCCAGGCTGGGGTTAAATAATGCTGGAGATAACAAAGTTAAAGCACTTCGGTTAAGGGTATTTTACCTCATTCCATCAAAAATCTGAAAGAATTTTCAGATTTGTTTCAGAGCACATAGGAGCAGCCCACCTCCAGTTTTTACATCTTTTTCCCCTCTGTTTTCTTCTCAAACCTGTTTCAAACCAGGCAGATTTCTGCTATGGGTGGTGGGGGATAGAGGAAACAGACCCCAGTTCTCAAGAGCTAACAGCATCCAGCACAGAGGCTTCTGCTACAGCTTGTTCTTGCTTCGTAGCACCTTCTAAGGGGCTGGGAAATCCAAGAAGATAAAGGACACTCATGGCACAGGGAGTTTGCAGCAGCAGCAATTCCATTTTGGTATAAAAAATGTATCTAGAGGAAGATAAGCAATTTCTGATTGTGTTATTTTTCCCCATCAGACCAGGCTTCAGAGCACAGGTCTCTCTTGTAGCACAGCAACCCAGTAAGGGCATTTCAGGTAACAGGGAATTAAAAAAGCATGAGAGTAGGGAGCATCTGAGGTTGAGATGCTGGCATCCTGGGGGCAACACGTCTCTCACAAGCTAGCTAGGTTGATGAATCTCCTCCTAAGCTCTCTTCATGGACCTTCCTCCTCTTACCTTGAAGAAGTGATACACCCTCGCCCAAATCTCAAAAAAAGGCAAAGCTCAGCACAACTGCCCAAGGGTCTTTCAAAATCCACAGTCCAGTAATCTGGACTTGTACCTGTGAGAGGTTGGTTGTCATAAAGATGGTGAAATTTCTCTGTGAGGATAAACCTATTGGTCTGATCACCAGTTCTTTCCCATTTCAATGCCATATTGACTGAAGAGCAGGCTCCTGTTTGATGTGGGTGACACGGAGGCACCAGCTGTAGGAAGATGGCTGTACACTTTGTTTTCATCAGCAGTTTACCCTCCTGTTCTACAGCCAAGTAACAGCTCCAAGGAGCCCCTTACTTACCCTTGGACATAGTCCTATACACTTCAGCTTTCAGGGCTCCTATGAGTCTGAGAAGTGTATTCTCAGCTGGGACTCAGAAGGAAACATAGTTAGCTAAATATACAAGTATCAACATCTGTACTTCCCTTTGCCAACTTTAAAAGTAAGCCATTGGCTCCAAATGCCATTGATAATTGCCATTTTTCATTATTAAAACAACCTGATCGCTTGCAGCGTTGGTCTGGAAAATAAGGGAAGCCCTCTTGCAACACTAGCAGTCACACTTTTGTTTTGGATTACAGGTGGTTTCAGCCCTTCAGCCTAATCCTGTGGAATGATAAACCTGCAGAGATAACGTGTCACTATGTATTATAGCAGTAGGATCTTCCAACTAATACTTCATGCCATCATTTATACAAAGAACAAATATTTTTGAAGTAGTTTTTACTCGCATGGCTCAGTCAGACCACGTGATGCCCCAAACTGCCAATCATAACACTGCATGAACACGACATTTTTACTGGGAGGTCAGTCAAGCAGACATTTAGATTGTTACTAACGTGGATTGCAGTGCAAAGAAGCCAGGAGTTGGTCAATTCTGACAAATAGCAGTCTATGGAATTGTTGGTAAAGCAACTGCCCTTTCAGCCATGCAGCACAATTCAGAGCAGTAGTTCTGGCAACTGCCTGGAAAGGCTCATTGCAAAGTGGTAGTAGCTGTAGGAAAGAGAAGAAAACACAATGGTGAATTCTGGATGGAGTACAGTCAGCAGAAAAAGTACCCCAGCCATAAACCCAGTCCTTTCTGTTCGGGTTTTGGCAGTGGCTCTGTCCCTAGCTCACTGCATGACCTCACAGAAGTTATGTTGTCTCTAACTTTTTTCCATTACACCCTCCAAGATCATTATACTTCCACATGTACAAGCCATACTGAGACAGTTTCAGTGCTTTTTAAAGTAGATTTCTCTGAACATGAATCCTTAGATGGCTTTCATAAACTCATCCTTTGTGCCTTTGTCTCTGTTCCAGCTGAGGAGCAGCTTACAGGAGAGCAAAGGCAGCAGACAGGGAGCTCTTGGAAGACTTCTCATCTCACCACGAACTGCTGCAAAACTGCAGTATTTGCTCCTTTAGTTTTCACAAAAAATAAATAAATCAGAGAAACACTATATATCATAAATATACACGTCAAACTATGAAACAGCTTTGGGCAGAGCCCAGTGTCTTGGCAGTGGGTTCAGGCCTCACATTTGGCACTACGTGGTCTCAGTACGATGACAATTTTGAGCTGCATGATTTTTTAACTGCATTTCACAGTTCTGCTTCGAGGATGAACCACAAAGATGTAGACTTCTTATGTAAGACGTCTGTTTCTACTGTATATTAATAATTCTTCTGTGGGCAAAGGGAGTTAGTCCCAGTGGTACAGTATGGGTAACGATGTGACTGTGGTTTCATTCAGAGCCCGAGGTTAGGAGAGTGATGCTGAATGGATCATTGACTTACTGCTTGTTCTGTGAACCTGGACCAGCAGATTAATTACAACCCACCAAAGGAGTTTCTCTGACTTTTAATAATGTGCTGCAGCCAGGAACCAGCTTTTCCACACACTACTGTCAGTTCATCTGCTAAATGGATTATTAGGGAGATTAACATGCAAAATACCCAGAGAAAACATCTCAGAAGGAACCCTGGATAGGTTAGGCTACATAAGCAGCATATCTCTGACCCCAAGTTACTCTTCTCTTGTCAATAATAACTGTTTACTGTCCAAGGAAGCCTGAAATACCATCAGATATATTATCAATCCCTCAGCATGTTACAGTTTACTACATTCTAATTGAAGCACAAAGATGCATTATTTTAAACCAGGAGAGGTATCTGGAGGGAATTTACTATTTAGTGTTTTATTCTATCGCTATGAAATCTGAATTTACAGATGTACTTACATTTCACATTTAAGCTTCCACACTCAGAAACAAGTGTTGCTGTGGGTTTTTTTGGAAGCTATGTTCTTTTCCTGATTTTCTTTTTCTGGGCATTTAGGTATTGCTGCTGAGATGAGGTCTACAGGTCTACAAATGGGTTATCATTTCTATCTGCACCGTTCTTACGTTTTGTTCCCCCTGCAAAACAGGTGCATCTTCTGCTCAGCGTGCCATACATATTTCCTTTGGGACAGTGGGTGGTTCTCACAAAAAAAAAAAAACAACACCTAGAATATTAAAACCCAGCTGTGTTTTACTTTCCCCTTGTCCTGCTCTCTTGCAGCCCATGGGATCGGAGCGGACGGAGATGCGCAAGCGGCAGATGTCAACCAGCCAGGAGACCCCGGGCTCAGCACAGGCTCAGCACAGTGCGGGGAACCGCGGGCCCAACGCCTGCTGCTTCTGCTGGTGCTGCTGCTGCAGCTGCTCCTGGTACGGCCCTTACCCCCCCTCCTGGGGACAGCGCGGAAGGGGAGGGAGCTAACAGCCAGCATGCGGGGTGGCAGAGGGCAGACAAACCGCCTGGGGTATTCTTCAAGGCTGCAACTAGGAGATATGCGTGCACTGCTTTCTGCTGCAGTGCATTTTTTTGCCACTGAAGTAACAGATAACATTTAACCTCTGTACAGTAGCTTCAGAAGAGAACGGAACAAGTAGGAGAGTGTTTTAAAAGATATTTTAGCATTTCTCTAAGCTCTGCAGGTGCACACATACACCCAAGTGACCGCCTTCTTAAGGAAGCCCCAGCAACACGTTCCACTGAAATCAGAGACAAAACAAAACAAAAAAGAGGCAGGAAGAACATTAAGGGCTTGGTAAAGTACTCTTACATACCTCCTTTTAGAAATCCTTATCATCCTCACCCTGCTCACTCTTGTTAGTGAGCATCTAAACCTGATTCAATTTCTATAACCATTTAGACAAAAGGCTGTGGTACCAGGTGGCCCTCGGCTCAGGGAAACCCTTGCTTTTTGTTGTCCAAATTTTGGGCCTGATGATCTTGAAGGTCTTTTCCAACCTGAGCACTTCTGTGATTCCATGAAATCAGTAAACGGGGTCAGAGCTTAGAACATCTCAACAGCTGAAGGAGTAGGGCCAAGCCTCACCCACCCCTACAGAACTGCAGGTGTGATTCAAGTGAAATATTTTGTCTAGCTCCTCCTCCCCACCCCTTTTGCTTTCTTCTTATTTTTCTTCCCTCGTAGCCTTTGTTAGCTGCAACCTAAGAACTGGTTGTTCTTGGCCTTTTCCTTGAACTGGTATATCTCCTACTAAACAAACACCTCATGTATGTAATATACTAATACTGTTTCTTCTCAACCTCGAGCTTCATCAGGACTCCCAGTAAAAAGCAATACCAGAATGTGTAACAGTTCTAGGTGGAAGATCAGGCCTTAGGAGGAGCACAGATTGTTACAGGGAATTAAGAGTAGGTGTAAGGATGTATAAGTCAGAAAGATAACAGCCAAGTATCTGGCACTGCTTCTTTGTTGCACAGGCAAGCAGATCCGTTGTCGTTAATTAGTGGTGTCAAAGCACAGCACCTGCAATTCATATGAAGGTAACCCTTGGCATCAGAGACTAACACACTGCTGGAAGTGTTCAGTGCTTATCTTGAGTAAATAGTGGTTTTAAACATTTTTGAAGAACTACTAAAAACTGTTGAAGAGGTTTGAAGAACTACTAAAAGCTGTTGAAGAGGAAAATTCATCAGGGGAGAAATTAAGAGAAGAAGAGGAGTTGCTGGATTCCAATTTGTCCACCTTCCCTCTCTTATCAGTTCCAGTGTATTTCATTTAAAATTCAAGCAAAGCTTGCCATACGCTGAAGTCCTGTTCCTTTTGGGGTCCACTACTAATTAATGGGCTAGACCAGAATTTGCACTGAAATAAAAAGTCTAAGCTGTAGGAGTTAAACCAAAACACTGACAGCATGCTGAGTGCTTCTTGTAAATGCACTATCCACCATATGAACGCTTCAAAGCAAGCAAACCTGGGATTGAGGTGAAGTAAATAAGTCATAAAACAACATGACTGGCCAGATACGGAATCTGTACTACCACTGTTTCTTCCCAGCAGCAGCTAGTAGTAAATGCTTTGGAGAAGGACGTAAGTTAGGGAACAGCAGGCTCATCATTCCTTTGCTATTGGTACGCAGCTTATCGGAGTTATAGACACCCAGTCCTGCCCTCCCTTATGGAAACAGAAAATATTTGGTATGGACAAAAGGCTTCCTTTATCTATGAAGTCAGAGTATGTAAAACTTGCATTTTATTTTTGAAATTATTGATAAGCTGTTTTTTGTTTTGTTTTGTTTTTAATGTTTTACCTGGTATTCCTGAGGACGCTGATTATCTGTGCACTCACTATTCAAACAATTCAAAGAAAGCAATTTACTCAACAGATGGAATTAAATTACCCAGATTTCACCATGCTGAAAATTCTTACTTGCACTTCAGAGTAAAACGAGAAACCAATACAGGCTCCAAAACAGAGTTGCTCACTTTAGCTTTGAAACAATTTCTGATTTCTTTGAGAACAATTGTTTTCTAGTAGCAAAAAATGCAAAACAAACCATAATTAAGCTATTTTTATTCCCTATTCGTAAAGCCTTTCCTCTAAATAGCTCAAGTACTTTCAACAGAAAAATTATGAATAGGAATAAAAATAACAGTCTGCATGAGTCATACGGCTGATTTGCAGAACAGCCAATATCCAGCACACGCTTAATAGTAGATTTTGAATGAAGAAACGGGGAAGCAAGTCTCTCAGCCAGATTCCCACAGCGCCTGTTCACTCTGCAGCTAGAAGCAAAGCCTCCAGCACGTTACTCTTTGGAAACCTGAGAATATGCACTTTGACTCTTGGCTCTGTTTACCTGTACATTTCTAGGAAATGAGCCAACCTGCGAGGCTTTCTTGTGAGGCATGGCATGACCTCTTAAGGAAACTTAATTCTTTTGGACTTGTCCTCTTCCCCTTTCTCTTGGATATGTTTGTTCCCCTCAATCTAAAAACAACTCCGACAAGCATATCAGTTCTTGTGTGAGGAATGCATACCACTTCTCGTATTAAAAAAGGCCAGGACCACTGGTAAAAAGCACAGTAAAAGACTGAATCCTGTAGACACAAGCTGAAGTACAGATCTCATATACATTCCTGGGATGTCTTCTTGGCAAACTGTAAGCAGCTTTACAGATTATGAGAGCATCTGTATGCACACACGCAGTTCTCACTGACCTATAATAATCTCAGAATTCAGTCCCCATTTGCTAAAAGGAAACATGCTGAAAGATCAGAAGAATCAGCAAAGAAAGGAGAACACCCAAGCCTAACTAACATGAAGTAACTGCCTCAAGGGGAACTTAAGTAAAAACAACAAAAAAGTATAAAAAACCTCAGTGGAGTGTGTACAGACTTTGTTGCAGATGTAGGTTATTTTCTATCCAGGGACATACCTGACATGATACTGTACACTTGTGCTGAATGAAAGTTCGCTAAGCTTACACAACTTAGAGCCAGCATCACAGTATCACTGCGGCTATTGAGAGCATTTTTTCATTCTCAACCCTTCCTAAAATTGACAAAACTTTTGCTTGCTACCTTGCAGTCTTACTGTTAGGAATCAGGATGAAGAGAGAGCACGGAGAGCATCCCATGAACTCCAAGCGGAGGGTATTCCAAACTGTGAGGAAAGGTATGGATTTTATTGTGTGCTGTCAAACAAGGAATGAAACAAAAATTCCAATCTTACTAACTAATGAAAATCAATCATCTGACATATGCAGATAAATGACAAATGGGTAATAATGAAGCTGAATTTGCAAGTCATTCATCTTGTGCCCCTTAAAGAACCAAGATCTTGATCTATAATCTTTCGTTGTACTTATATGCAGTGTGTAATCACGTTCCAGTGTTCATGTTTTCAGATAAACACATAGTAAACACAGACTATCTTTTATCTGAAATATTTTGTAATATTTTTCTCACTCAGCTAATGCATAACTGGAGCTCAAAGGCAGTGCTCGGCCTTAGGGAAGGAATAAATACAACGGGGAGCTCAGATACTCTCAGATACTCTCAGGCAGTTGTCTCTTAAGAGTTGCCCAAGCAGGTAGGAGCACTCATGAAGCTGCAGTAGACAGGAGTGTGTCTGTTGTACCTGGATTACATATTTTCATTCACTCGTTAACACAGTGATTCAACGAGGACTATTAGGAATAATAAAACATAGCTGTTGCCGCGGGGCTTCTTTACTGCAATTACTCTGAGCAGTAAAGTGCACATTCTGCATCAACGTTCAGGCAGTCATCAAATCACATCTGCTTACTGCAGTTTGCACTTGGCTAGCTCCAGCGAGGAGTAAAGAGGTTCGTGAACTTTGCATCTTTGTTCCATTATGATGGCAGATGCCTTCTACCAGCTGAAAACAGTTTAACAATTGCTCGTTTCTCTCTTGTCCTCTCCTCCTACCTCCAGCCCCGCTCCTACTCTTGAAGAAGTAAATGCTTGGGCTCAGTCATTTGACAAGTTGATGCTTACGCCTGCCGGTCGGAATGCTTTCCGTGAGTTTCTGCGAACGGAATTCAGTGAGGAAAACATGCTTTTCTGGATGGCCTGTGAGGAACTGAAACAGGAATCCAACAAAAGTGTCATCGAAGAAAAAGCAAGGCTGATTTATGAAGATTATATTTCTATCCTTTCTCCGAAGGAGGTATATTGCTTTCCCCATTCTCTGATGCTGCTTTGCACAGTTAATGTTTTTAAAGTTAGAAAAATACACAGCAGTAACTCTTCCCCACACATTGCACTGCTAAGAAGTAGAGGTGTAGGGGTAAAAGACAAACCCAGCCCTGAGGTGACATGGTCAGAACTACTTTCACTGGCTGGAAGAAAATTCTTCCTACACTGCTTTGGTATGGAGATGTGAGGGCTTCAGTTTGAGGCACAACTAACACAGAGTTGAATATCCTGAGCTGGGACGGACCCATAAAGATCGTGGAGTTCAACACAGAGATGAAGATATTATCCTTGCTCAACTTACTTAAATTTTATACATTAAACAAACCAGCGGGGTTCTCTTCTGCAGTGCATGTAGATGAGGCCTCCAAAAGCACAGTAACCATGAATGAAGTGTAATCTGCACAGCACAACCTCTGTTTGGTTTTGTGCAAAGAGCAGCTCTCAAAATATGGCGCACAACAGAAATGCTAGCTTGAAAATTGGCCAGTGAAAAATGCCTCAAGTGTCAAACATGTCTCAGTTTGTAACTTGAATATGATTCTAGAAGTAAGCAGGAAATTTTAAACTTTCTTATATTCTTGCAAAATTTGTACACTTCACTATTTGTGGTGCAAAGTGTATGCAGATAAACATGTTGTCAGTTCATTACAGTCATGCCAACATCTATTCACAGACTGGCGTTTGCAGGGAGAAAAAAAACAACAAAACATCACTTGTCTGCTGTATGGAATCAATATATAGCTGTACCCATGACCCACATCCATTCATCCTGCTTTTTAAGATAGGAATTTGATTTAAGCACCAGCCTCCCAGGTTACTGTTTCCGTCTGCGTCATCCTGCGTTCTCCAAATTCAGTCTCTTTACCACAGCACTACTTCCCAAGGAAACCAACTGTCATAAAACATTACCAATCCACTCTACTACAGAGCAGGAAGTCGGTCTGGAAATAATCTTCCAGTCCCTCAGGTTTTAGTAGCAATGGGGTTGCAGGCAGCCTTGCTCAAAGTAAAACTGCTTCTATGAGAAAGTTTATTTGATTGTACTCAACAGATTTTTATTGCCATATTTCAACACTGTCATTCTTGGTGTAAATACCCATGTTTAACAGTCCTTATACTTCTGAAGGACACCAACTGGAACTGTATTAAGCCAACAGGTAAAAACAAAGAAAAAAAGAAACCAGCTACTGTATACCACTATTACTTACATGTCTTTTTATTTTAATATGCAGGTCAGCTTGGACTCCAGAGTAAGGGAAGTGATTAACCGAAATATGCTGGAACCCTCACAACATACCTTTGATGACGCACAGCTTCAGATCTATACCTTAATGCACAGAGACTCCTACCCACGGTTTATGAACTCTGCTATTTATAAGGACTTGCTTCGCTCCTTATCTGAAAAACCCATCGAAGCATAGGATTCCTTTTTTCTTAAATGTATTTATTTTAAAACAAATGGGACTCTGGGCTACCCCGATCAACAGGGGATTTAGTATTCATTTACCTGAAAATAACTCAGGCAAGTTTTACTACAGACTGAATGCTTGGAACCCGCACACGGCTCTGATATGATCACCTAACCACAGGTAGTGATCAAAGTACTACTTCGCAAAAGAGAATGAAGAAAAAACATTTTGTGTTCAAAAAAAAAAGCAGTATTTTTTACAATGCAGCATACAACTTGGACACAAGTTCTCTTATAAATGTATATCTGAAGTACTGAGCATGAAAACTTAATTTTAAGTGGGCTGTCACTATTTTCTTGAAAGTCAAACCAGTTGCTCCATCCACACTACGACCAAAGTAAAAGCAGTTGTACCGTAAGTCTCTGGGTTTCATGAGACCAAGTTTCACCTCCTGTATGAACTGTGCTCGGCACAGGTACACCCCACTTGTCTTATGCAGTGTGATAATGGAAATCAGTGTGGTGATCTCAAGTTTCTGAAAACCAACTGTTGAAATAATTAATGCTGCCTATAAAAACCTTTTGCTGAAAAATTGTTATTTTACTACCACAGTCTGCTGAAAGCATTTTTAAGTTCATACTGTTCATGTTTATAACGTTAAATTCTTCATTTAGTAGGGAGAAGAGTCTGGGGATTGAAATTCTCAAATAAAGCACAATTCTCACATATTTTTATCTTCCCTCTGTAGGCAGATGCAAAAAGCATTTCACTGTTTGCTTCTGAAAGAGTGGCACAGCCATCTCGGTTTTGTACATACTAAATTGCCCTGTTTGCTGACAGAGCTTATAAGGCTTAGGTAACAAATATTTGTACCTTACACTGAGAAGAGACGGAAGCCAGAACTATCTCATTCCATAGCACTTTTTCAGGATTGTCCAAAAGAAAAGCAACAGCTCTATCTGCTAATAAACTTATGATCATTACACTACCCCCAAAGCATGACACTGTGCCTAATTCTAGCACCATGAAAAGCGTGAGAACAGCCCTTTCAGAAAAGAGGAAATGGGAATAGCAAAGCAGAATTTGGATATTAATTTGTCTGTTCAGTGCACTAGGTAGGAGGTGTGATCTCTCGACTGCATTCACATTATCAAACAAATAAGGAGCTTTTTCATTGCGTATCATCACAGGAGAAGACCTAATACAAGGTAAGTTTATAATAGCTGTGTACCACTTTCTGCATTTTCCTTCCAAAACTGAACCATGACTCAACACATCAACTTAATAACAAAAAAAAAAAAACCAACAACAACAACAACACCATGAAAGTGAAGTACTTTTCTCCTCTAGTACAACACTGGATGATCTGGACCACCAAGAGGAGTCCCTTCTATCTACTACTACTGCAGACACAGTCCAGTTAGAGATTGCTGCTGCTTCATGTATGATATTGGGTTCTCCCAACTGACTTTGGCATAACCCCCAAGCACTACTAGTACAATCTCAGCTATATGAAGTATAGCATGATAGGCAACAAAGGATCAAACTGGATCTGTTGGTAAGGCAGCATTCAGGGGAGCTTGCAGTCAAACTGAGAATATCATAGGTGTTGTTTTAATCAGCCTGGGTAGCACTGCTCTAAAACTCTAAGCTGACAAAGTAAGTTTAACTAGGTCAAATTCCGCTTGCTGGAAAGAGCAGACACGCACATCAAAAAAAGTTCAAAGTGTGTCATTTCATGAAATGGGACTATTTTGTGCCTTTTAAGTTATCTCCCTTCCCTGCACAGATACCTCATTAAAATCTGGAAGGCAGCCTGAGCGCTCACACTTCATAGTAGACAATGTATTCTATTATCCTGTGAAAAAAAAAAAAAAAAAAGATACACTGAAATTAAAGGGGAGACAAAATGATACTGGATTGAGCAGTTCTATGGCTAACATTAGAGTACTCAAACTAAAAGTAGCTATTTCTAAACTTACTTTCCATTTCCCGCATCTAAGTAATTGAAATACTCAAGGTAACTTTCGTTTCAATTCTGTTTTACAGTGTGCTGACATTTGCAATGCTCACCTTTCTTGGAAAACCATAAACTTTAATGCTGTGTTTTAGATTTAAGCTCACATTCAGTACTGGTCCCTAGGAACCCGGAGAGTATCTCTGTACAAAATAAATCACTTCTTCCTTAAACGTTATTTTGAGGCTGTTCAATGCTGGTTTTAACTGAAGGATAAAGGAAAGGAAAAAAAAGTAAAACAAGACTCACACAGAAGACAAGTTTTTAACTACACTTCATTATGATGTGCTTGCTAATTATGCACAATTTTTTTTTTTCCGTGGCAAATGTGAATTATAACGAACAGTTACTATAAGCAAGATGCTATAGGAATAAGAAAACAATGATATTGACACAAGGTATTATTTATAATTCATAAAGTAAAAGATTACCACAAAGCCAATTTATCCTAGCTTGAAAATAAGCATGGGTGATTTGCCTTGTCCTTTATTTAACCACAGGGCATCATTAAAGTGTAACAAGTTTCCAGTCCACTGGTATTTTCTTCAATGTCTGCACTTTACAAACCAATACCTCTCACAGAACACGCATACTGTTAAAGACTGCTCTTTCCTAGAGCCTGCTAAGCAGTATTAAAATTGTATGGCCTCCTTCAGCCAACACATTGTGCTTTATACTGACCTTTAAGTTCCAAAGTAATTAGCACAATACAAGTACAGGGAAAAAAAAAAAAACTAAACGTACACAGACTGAAAGGTTCTACTACATAAATTAAAACCGATCAGAGAAACACCACGCATGCCTCCTGATTAATAACAGCTGAAACAGAAAATGTGATCAGAGACCACCTCAGTGTAATTTAATGTACATGGCCACAAGGAGAATCCAGGACTCTGAAAAAAAAAAAATAAAAACAGGCACTTCTTGGCAATACCTGAAGTGCAACGTGACTTCAAAACGGGACTCACAAAAGCCAAGGTCACTGAGCGGCTGTTTACCTTCTGTTCAGCACAAGTCAAAAAGACAGTCAGGACAAATCATTTAAATCCAGAAGCTTTTGGTATATTCTGCATGGCAGAGTCTCTCCAGAAACACTGCACTTAATCCCACTCCAACTCTAAGATAATTATGGCCTCCTTTTCTAATAGACTCATGTAAAAACTTCAGCTTACAGTGTGCAACATTTACATTCCAGACTCTCACCCCTTGAAAAGACGTGCATGAAAAGCTCAATGCTGAGCACTTCTATTTTTGGATTTGGATAAAATGAAGTATCACCAGAATGCAGGCACCCATAATGTTTTTGGATCCACTTCTTGGACTTCCCTCTTCTGCTGTGACAGTTCTTTACTTTGAAGTCTGAGGAGCGAGAAGTTGAGGCTGCTACCACAGCCAAAAGGTAACATCAGGTGAAACCAATGTTTTATTTGATCTCCTCCTAGATACATCTGCAACAGAGAAAGCACTTCCACAGTTCTAGCTCTTCTAATGATGTTCAGATGTGGCTAGGTTAGTACAGACAATTACTCTGTTTTCTCCAAAAAGTGCTTTTCTCATGTGTGACAGTTGAGCAGAAAGACTGAAAGACAAGTAGCATTAGGAAGGCTGTATAAACCAATGGTGCCAGTCCTGAATGCGTTTTGAATAGCACTGGAAATTCAGGTCTACCTGTCATCCAATTTGCCATCATTTTTCACATAATTTCTTTGCCTCATTCCTCCAGAAACGCACTCAAACACAGCACTCTCCTCGACATCTGTAATTAGTTTGCTGGTGTCTAAAGCAAATTAAATGTAAAATCAATTATGCGAATGTAAATAATTTCTAAGAAGCAATTCTGCCAAAGGACTCACAGGCAAAAAACATATCTGTTCTTCTAATAAAATAGGAACGCCTTCTGAATTACAGCCGTGCTACCAAGGAAGTTGAATTTAAAATGTTGTTAAGCAAAGTTATACAAGAAACCTTGAAAAGCTGAGCTATTTTCTGCCTAAAAAGTGTTTAGATATGTAACTCAACTTCTTGAAGCATTTTTCCTTCCACCATAAATGCAACTTTTTTTTTTTCTATGTATAATAATAAAATAATAAAATAATAAAATACATAGTGGGAATATTATGCATATGTCAGATTTAAAAAATATACAGTAGATGATTCACACAGGGAAAAAGAAAAACAAGCAAATGATCAAAATATTTCATTGGTAAAAGTTTAATTTCAACTTACTTACAAAAATGAAAAAATATTTTAACATTCACCATACAATTGAGCAACCTGGCCCTACTGACTATTAGCTATAGGAAGGCATTGGAAGGAAGGAAATGATGGTTGTGTCAAAATGAATGCTAACTTCAGGCATGTACGCTGCTTAAAATAAAAACAAAACAGAACAAAAAAAAAAGGAAAACAGAAAACCAAATAACCTCTTGTTTGCAGGAAGCTAACTGCTTAGCCTAGTTTTTAAAGCTAATTACAAAATCCTCTTTTATACTGGTCCAGATGTCTTGTCAATTTCTTCTTCTAACAGAACTGTCAAAAGAAAATAAATTTTATGAGGTTTTCATAAAACTTATTTTGAAATCTTTGCAAGTAGGAACAGTAATATGACACCATACACAGGATATGGAAATGAGTAGGTAAAGCATTTGTTTACATCATACAAGCACTCTGTCACTCAAGCATTTTTATACAGACTTTTATAACCACTACCTCAGTGGGGGATTTAAGGACAAATGAACTTTTGCTTTGTGCTGCATCAAACAACTTCTAAGCTTTATAAATTATTTAGATATCTCAGAGCACAGATCTGAACTGCATTCAGTAATAAGAAACATAAAGCAAGACACATAAAAGAATTCCTAATGCAGTAATCCTAATATATGCTTTGCAGCATTCTTATATATATATATATATAAACTATCAAAATGAAAATAGAACGCAATATTAAACCTGATATTGTATCCTAAGTTGTAAATTTTACAGGCCTTCATTTCAGTGTTTCTCCACTTCCTTACACAACCATTGTTCCTGAGACAATTTGTGTTGTTTTTATAATTCCCATTTATGGGAAATGAAATACCACAGCAAATATCACTGTACTACACTTAACCCAACACAGGAATATGGCAGCAGTCACTGTTTTTTTTTATTCCCCTTCTTTTGAGAGTAGATAATAAAAAGGACAAAACAGCAACAACAATAAAACATCTAAAAGGGCCTATTTTACCCATCAAAGCAGAGATCAAAAATTAGAATATCTTTGGGAGAAGACTGGGAAAATACAGCAGTTATCTTGCCACCACTTTTTCTGGCAAAGCATGGTATTGTACCTAGATGTCACAAGGTCTAAGTCAGCGTCCTGGCTTTTCTACCCCTAACTACCCTTGGCCAGAACTTGTGTGTTCTCAACACCTTTGGCCAAAGGTAGTTTTCTAATCTAAAGCTATTTTGGAATATCAACGTAGAGTAACATTTACGAGTAAAGAAATAACCACACATCAACAGAAACTCAACCATCATTCAACTGTAAAACATAAAACTAAGCACAGAGCCTGGCTGTCGGCTATCACGTATGCCGAGCAGTGTAATAACCTTACCTTCCATCTGTTTCCACATTCATTACAAACAACAAACGTTGTCATAGGTTCATCAGCGCTGCGGGTTTGAACCTTTGCCAAAGGCAAGAGCCAGAGCAGAAAAGGAAAATTAGTATGTTCAACTTCTGTGAGCGTGTGTTCAATGTAAAGGTTTAAAATCAAAGTTCAATGTTAAGTAACTATATTTCTAGGAAAAAAAATCTGCAGTGAAGCTACACTATAAGGCTACAGTTCAACAGGATACTGATGCAAAGGCTTAGAAAGCTGTGTTTCTCTTATGAGACTTCTGTTTGAAGTACCTTACATGCAACACTAAACTATAAACATATCTGATCCTGTGATCAAAATTACATGCCCTGCAGCACCACTGCACTTCTTGCACATATATTATAATAAGAAAAAATTCTAAGTCAGAGCCTAGCGTCACTCAAATGGTAGATCACATTATATATACACATTCACTACCTCCATAAAAAAAGTCTACACATTACAAATAGTGAACCAGTTCTCCTCCATCAAAAATGATATCAAATACTAAAATTTAATCAGGAGAATTAACAAAAACTCAGCATCGCGAATAAAGTAGCACTGCACGCTACATACATACTCTGCTTGGATTTACCTAAAATATCAGGTAAATTAATACAATTAATATAACAACCATTCTTCACGTAAGCACACCTACATAGACCCAATGGTTTCTGGATATTCTGTATTTTGTTAGCATTTTGTTGTGTGTTCATTTTGTAATGAACACCTTTTTCTCTGACCACATTTATACAGGACCTCAGCTTTGAGAAAGGAAAATGAACGCCCTGAATGACCACATACCTGAGTATATGTACAGTTCTTCTTTTTGCACTTGCCACATGTAAACAGATCAGTTTGGGTACCCCCTGTTTTGGCCATCTGGTGCTCTCTGATAGCCTCTTTGGTCAGATTTTTGCGCATTTCTTTCAACTCATCACTTGCCATTTCCTGTCACGAAAAAAAAAATGGCAGAGTTCAGTAGGGAGTTTTTGTTCTAAAGAAAACAAAGTGTGAATCATAGTTAAAATGTGCAGGATCTCAAAAATGCATAGTAAGCATTTGTGCACTGCAAAAAAAGTGGTTCCATTTCTTTTTTCCAATAAATTTTTCTCTACATTCCGTATCGATGTGCAATGCAGTATCTTTTATTTATGCTGTTTTCCTTAAAACATCACCTTTATGATACACGGTTTTATAGCAACTAAATGTAAGAGCTTTGTCCAAGATACTGATTAAAACAGAATGAGCACTGGACCACATGAAATGCATGTTTTTACATTTGTATGTACACACATGTAGAAAAAAAACAACACTGAAAATACTTCAGAGACAATGTACTTCTCTTTCTCTGTTCCTTTGCTAGCCTCTGTTTTTCCTGGCCTCTATATAAATCTACAGAAAAAGCCATTCCTTGTGATCAAAGCTACTCATGATTTGTATTACTTGATAATTAATTTCTTCTCAGGGTCCTAGATGCTCCTTTATACCTGACTGGGGCTGGGTACAGGAGAGGGTGAGGAGCAGCAGAACCCAAAACACATAAGCAAAACTACAAAACTGAAATCAAATGTTATCCATGCTTTTATTTTTCTTTCCTGTAACATTTAATTTTTCACTTCTGACTTTCTTTATAAATCAAAACAAATCTAGACAGTGAGCATCTATTTGAATGGGAGCTTCTATTAAAGTGTTCAAAATGTTCTTTCAATAACAAATCCAATTTGATTCAAAGGCCAACTCTCCCAGCTTCCTTCCCGTATCATTTACGTCTTCTATTTACTGTAAAGAGTTTCCTTCAAAATCATTTGACATAATCTGTCAAATCTCAGATAAGCTTTAAATCAACACTAAAAATGCCAACGGGAGAAGGACTGATCTTCAAAAGCACAGTGGCTCCTATGAGTTATTCTCACAGGAGAATAACAGCAGAGGCTAGTATTTGTAAAACAAATGGCAAGACAGGCTAATGTGGATGGTAGTATTACATATCCAGAAGGGTGAATGGGTGTCAGCTTGAAGTCACTACCCTGAGCTTAAACCACCACTAACAGGCCACAGAATCATAGAAGGGATGGGTCCCCCATAGGAAGGGACTTCTGAAGGCCATCTAGCCCCACTCTCCTGCAATGAACAGGGACACCACAGCTACATCAGGTTGCACAGGGCCTTATCCAGCCTGGCCTTGAAAGTGTCCAGGGACGGATCATCCACCACATCACTGGACAACCTGTTCGAGTGTCTCAACATTCTTACTGTAAGATTTTTTTTGTCCTTATATCTAACCCAAATTTACCCTCTTTGAGCTTGAGGCCATCATGTGGCCCTTTAAAAACTGCCCATTGTTACGTATTTCAGGGAATCTGGCAAAGAAAGGCAGGGGGGTTCGACTCGATGAAAGAAAATCACATTTTTAGGAGCCATTAAAATAGTCCACTTTCATTTCCTCTGCACTCTCTAATTCAGACTGAGCCAGCCATGAACAAATCTTAGCCTTTCAAAAGTACAGGCATTTTTTAATAGACAGTGAGTCGCCAGGAATAAGTCCAGTAGGGAAACAGTTCAAAAGCTATGCTTTCCTTACCTCTGCTGTCATTTTGGCAAATTTGTCAGGAGGTATGTTCCCACATAACACGTTTTTTCTTAGGTTCGGATTCTTTGCATCCTTGAGATTCGCTATCCTACTTCGTACCCTATTTTTGTATTTCATGTCAGTGTTTTTTAATTCTTGAAAAATAGGTGCTTCGGATTTAAGGAACAAAACAAGTACTGTGGATTGTTTTTTTTTGAGGGAGCAACATTTTTAAAGAAAAGTCCTTCTTTCCACACGCTCCCATCTCCAAACAACAGTTACTTCGCAACACAGCAGACATCCTGCCAAAGCCTAATCACTGTCAGCACATGGCTGGCAAAACATGAATTAAGGGATAACAGGATTTTAACAAAATTTCTCAAAAAATCACCCAAAGACTTAAGCCCAGTTCCTTCATCTCATCTACTTTCTAATATATTTTCTGTATTAAAAGTAAAAATATCAATCACACACACACAGATCCCTCTGTTTAGTTTGTGGTACTTTTCTAAACACTGAATTTCAGCACCGATGTGCTGAACACAGTTTGCTTGGTTTTGTTTTAAATAAAATAAAATTGTCAATATACAGATTAAGTGAACTATTTTTTAACTGTATCAATGTTCTTAACAAAAAAAACCTCTCATCCTAGAGCCCAGCAAAGGATATCTTCTTCAATCTGAGAACCCAACTCCTCCTCATCAGCACCAATAGCAATGTAATCATCTGAGGAAAACAAAAATCAAAATATTAGCACTCTGATCACCTCAGTAGTATTTTACATCACTGAGATCCAACTTGGAACACCAAAACAACAAATCATAAATAACTACAATGAATTTCTTTTGTTACAGAAAGTTTGGAAGTTTGTTAACATTACTTTGAAGAAAAATCAGTGCAAGAAGAGTAACAGAAGTCGTAAAAAAAACCCAAGTAGAATCACCTTAAATCTTTCAGACAAAATTATCTCCACTTGAAATACGAATAGTGATAAAAAACAACTCTGCCATACAAAAAACACCCAAAACATTAAGTCCTCTATTATGTTTGGCAATTACCCATCTCCAAACACAGTGCATCTGTGTTTAGAATAGGCTAATATAATGAGAAAACATTCTGTATCAAGTTTTAGCAGTTCCTTCAGCCCACACAACACTAGCTATGTTTTGTACGCATGCAAGAGAAAGATTTCTCTAGAAACATACTAATTAAATATTATTGTTAAAAACATGCAAAGTAGGGAATGGTTGCAAAATGTGCAAATTAGAAGAAATGAACCATAACAATATTGCAGGCAACAACATGACCTAAAATTGTTTACTGTTTCTGACCCAAACCCTTCCTCACGAAGACAGCTGCCTTCTCAACACAGCCTAGGACAAATCAGACACAATATGTGTTTTCCTCCTCCTCATTCTAACATGGGTGCACTTCCATGAGTAATAAAAACAGTTTCTTCTTGATCTCACGCAGAAGGTCATAAAACCAGAAAATAACCTCATATTTTGAGATTGGCATTAGACCTATGGATGATCAGCTAACATGTATAATGTTAATATTAAAGGTAATAAAGGTAATAAAAAAGAATTCTTGGAAACCTAGTGATAATTCCAACTAGTGATAATTTCCAATGGAGAAAAACACAACAACAAAACAGTCAAGAAAATTACGAATGCTTCAAAGGCAGGAAGATGGAACAATGCAATGCAACACCTGGTGTAGGGAACGGGCTTTGGCAGGGGGGTTCGACTCGATGATCTCTTGAGGTCCCTTCCAACCCCTATGATTCTATGATTCTATGTGACAGTATCCATGAAGCCTCAAAGATAAATTGAAACAGAAAGGCAGATGCCAAAATTTAGAATCTGAAGCCTCACAGGGCCTCTGGAGAAAGAAAGGCAGTCATGCTCACAGTGATGTTCTCGCTCAGAGATAAGATGAAAAAATAGCAGTTTCCATTGATATACTCAAATGAGGAATCACAGAGGAAATAACTTCCTGTACTGAAGTTTCACTTTAGGCAAGATATCAGATGAACAGAAGCCACATAACGTCCCATATCACCAGCAACAAAAAAGTAGTTCAGCACACTCCCATGTTGCTGAGGTTACTCAGCTTATTATATCTCAGGTGAAGGGGCCTATGAGACTGCACACACAATTGGACCTAAAAAAAGGGTACAGTAAACAGGGGTAGGGAAAAAACAGTATGGGAGGAAGAAGGAAGAAACAGTTGAACTTGAAAATATTCTCTACGGAGCTCACCTCCTGTTCTGAGAGCAGCAGAGAGCATTTCTCTACATTTCACTCGTACAGAATCCGAAGTGCTTGGAGCCCGAGGAAAAGAAGGGATGAAAGAATTTGAGGGAGCACTACCCTCCTCCTTCCTGCTACTGGAATTGCTACTTGAACTGCTAAAAAAGTAAACAAACAAACAAACAAACAAAACCAACCTAACATTAAATGTTTTTTGCTTTCTTCAAATCACTTTGTTCAGGGGGAAAACAGATCTTCTGCTATAACCATTTAATGATATTAATTAAAAACAAAAAAGTACACAAGACACCTTCTAAAAGCTACTTACAGCTCTAGAGTCAATAAAACTTCCTAAGTGTCTTCAGAATATTTACCAGTGTATTCCAAACAATAGAGACAGCAGGTATTCGATCCCATTATGTGGTTACTTATATAAGTTTTAATTCTCAGTTCTCTACATCAACATGAAATAATTTTTTTCCTCATGGAACTTTACCTTAAAAAACAGTGAAGAAATATCATGCTAACATTCAGTGTACTAAAGAGGTATTATGGTTTAAGAAAACTTTTGCAAAGTTTTCTTCTCACACTGGGACAAATAATTAGGGGTTACATTTCAGCTTGAAAACAGCAGTTGTAAATAGATTCACTACAAACAGAAATATGTAGATAAACTAGACTTGTTGATGCTACTTTGCAATCTTCAGCACCTCAAGTGCCATCTACATGTGCCCATCTTTCTGACAACATGTATTTTGTCCTTACCAAAAAAGGTGCAGAACAAGAGTGTTTATCAAACATAAAAGCCAACAGACAATAGAAATTTTCTAAACCTCTAACGTATGTAATTACCACAAAGTTGTAACTGAAAGCTACACTTCTCAAAGTTCAGTACTAGTACTGAGAGAGGAAAGAGTCTCTGACAGATAAGACAGAATAAACAATAGCTAGTCTGGCCGAATCTTGTCCTGTGGTTTTCATCTTTTTTTAGTGTGTCAGCAGCAGCCAGATCTTCTTCCTTAGCAAC
The DNA here is from genome assembly GCA_013399175.1 of Odontophorus gujanensis. Taxonomy (NCBI): domain Eukaryota; kingdom Metazoa; phylum Chordata; class Aves; order Galliformes; family Odontophoridae; genus Odontophorus; species Odontophorus gujanensis. Next base: position 25,167 of record VXAB01013318.1, read on the forward strand.
ACACTATTTTTTGTACAACTGTATATATTTCACAAAATAACGTGGAAGCTGTCTCTAATATTTAAAATATTGGTCCAATTATATGTATAAACTGGTTAAATTTTCAGGTTAATGCTAATTTATACTGAACAAGGTCACTTGTCCTCAAAAACTAAGTACCTTTCCTCTCTTGCTTCAGGGCTGTTTTGTGAGGAAGATGCAGGTTCCTTTTTCCTTTCTTCAGAATCTTTATCAGTTGAAGGTCCATCTGTGAATACAAAACATGTGAAACTTTTACTCAGTAAGTGATTTAAAGCAGTCGTAGAACCTCTCTATTATTTCTTCTCAGCCAGTCAGAAGTGCTAACAGCTCCTACTCTCTGATTTGACTCTCTTGCAGTACAACTTTCCACCTCTGACACTCTTGCCAACCCAGCAAATGAAATATATGTCAGTCCTTCAAATACTTCAGGTCAAGTCCAGCATCTGCTTTAACTGGCAACGAAAATACAGTAAAAAAAGATTCTGAAGGAGCTCGACGTTAAATCAGCATCCTGCTTTGGTTTGCTTTCTCTGCTACCTACAGAGAGCCCAGTGACACTGCCATCACTCACCTAATTTTTTGTGAATTTCTCCTTCCAAGCCCTCAAAGATCCCCTATTACACACCTGACTAGATTGTTATTACCTGGATGAACATACTACAAACTTCAAAAGGAAACTAAATTTAAAGAAAAATAGAGAAAAGGCTCATTTGTGAACTAGGTATCTAAACCTCTGCTTAACCATCTAAAAGTATCCTCACTTCCTGAAGGATCCACTCCTCATGTTTCTCATGGGAACTTGTGTTATAAAACACACAGATTCAGGTCTCTTCTTATTCAAGCACTTAAAGCACACATCAAGTATTCCATCCCCAGCTGTGACCAAAAATTAATGCCTACAAAACAGTATGGGATCCAGGCAAGTCCACAAAATTCTCCAGAATACTCCCTAGCCCCTGACAACTTAAAACTTCATAGATTTCCTCATTCCATTTCTAACTTTGTACTTCATGCTTAACGTATTTCTCCATTAAAGGAATAAAGAGGAAAATCTAACATAACAGAGATACAGTCTTTAACAAACCAAAGGTGTTACTAAAAAAAATCCTGGTTCAATCAATGCATTCACTAAATAAAAAAAAAAAGTCACTACAAGAGCAAACAAAGGATAAGCAGAATGGGCTGCAGGACATTTTTGTTATGACACCCAAATACACTATACTCATAGAAAGGAGACAAATCCATAACCCATGTTTAACATGCACATTCACAACCAGTCTCTATGGCTACAAACACTTACATGATAAATACATTTTTAAATATTCTATATACACGTTATCTCCATTTACTCACATCTTAAACACATGACAATTTTTTGCCAGAGGTTTTTACACAGATATGTCACTATGTATCTTGTGGTATGCGTTTGTGAACATCTACTGACATCCTTTCACTTACGTAGGGCAGAATACACTTGAGACCAGGGGGTAAAGTAGGAGGTAAAATCGTGGCTCTTTCTAACCTGCAGAGCAGTCTATGCAAGCATGTCTCAAACCAAAGGTCAGACTTCAGCAGCTGAGACAACTGAACCATCTTCGGCAAATAGGCATTCAAAACTATGCTATCTTTAATCACTCAGAGAAGAGTTTATGTATATACTTCTCTTAAATCCAGCTTGATAAATCTGAAAATAAAAACATTCTCTGCTTAGTAGAAATATTCTTACTAGGTCACTCGCTTTTACATGTCACACATTGAAAGTATTGTGAATAGGAGATTCAGTGTCAAGCAGCATATATGCTTAAACTCACACACGAACAAGGATTCCTTATTTTATTAATTACTACTGTTCTTTTGTCAATACAATGTTCAGCAGTCTGCTGGGCAGCATTTCAGATTTCCTTTAAGGAAAAAAATGTATTCATCTTTGAAAAATGAAAGCCTCTTCTAATTAGTTTATTTTACATCCAGTGGCCAGACTTCGGAGCAAAGGAAGAATGACAGGTAATGGGAGCTACAAACAACCATAGAAATTCCAACAAAGAAAGATGGGAAAGCAGCCTGTAACAGATACTTAAAAATTCAAATGAGCAAGTGATTTACATCAGGAAAAATATTTAGAATTTAGGATTATAATTTAACTTAACTAAGTTCCTTTGAAGATTAATGGTTTTGTTTGTTTTTTTTTTTTAACTGTACAGCTTTTATAACTTACAAACCTTTTTTTTTCCAGGAACAAACTGAAATTGTCATAACTTTTAGAAACGAAAAACATAACTTCTGTTTTAGCTACTGCTCCTTCAGCAGGTCATTAACAACAAACTAACACACACACACACTTGAGGATTTTCTTATTTTTTTAAATAACAGAAGTTAATTTACACCAATGTCCAGTTAACTGAAAGTTCAAAAACACAACTCCGGTCTACAGGAAAGGTAGGAAGGAGGATCCAGGGAATTATGGGCTTGTCTGTCTGATCTCAGTACCAGGGAATGCCATGGAGCTGACCATCTTGAATGTCATCAAACAGCACATACAGGACAACCAAGTGATCAGACACAGTCAGCAGAGATTTATAAGACACAGGCTCTGCCTGATCTTCCATGACAAGATGACCCACTTAACAGATGAGAGAATGTCTGTCAATATTGTATACCTTGACTTCAGTGAAGTATTTAACAGTTTCCCATATCTACTGGAGAAACTGGCTGCTCATGGTTTGGACAGTTGGTAGTTTGTTGGGTGAAGCACTGGTTGGATGGCCAGGCTCAAAAAATCCCAGTGAATGGAGCTCAATCCAGTTGACAATTGGTCATCAGTGGTGTTCCCTGTGAGTGAGCATCAGGTCAGTTTTGTGTAACATTTTTATCACCAATCTGGATGAGGGGGTGGAGCACACACTCAGTGAGGTGACAGACAAAGGTAATTTAGGCAGGACTGTTGATCTACTCGAGGATAGGAAGACTGTGTAGAGGGTCTAGTTGCATCTGATTATATAACATCCAACAAGACCCAGTGCCGGGTCCTGCACTTGGGTCATAGCAACTTCACACAGTACTACAGGCCAGGGGAAGAGGGGCTGGAAAGTTGCCCAGCAGAAAAGGACCTGGGGGTGCTGCTCAGCAGCTGGATGAATGCGAGCCAGCCATGCACTGAGGTACCCTAGAAGGCCAATAGCTCCTGGCTTGCATGAGATAGTGTGACCTGGACTAGGGCAGTGATTGTCCCCTTGTACACCAAACTGGTTAGATCAAACCTTGAGTAGTGTAGTCAGTTGAGAGCTCCTCACTACATGAAGGATATTGTGTTGCCCAAGCAGGGGCAAAGAAGAGGAGCAAGGCTAGTGAAGGGACTAGAAAACAAGGTTTAACGAGGAATGAATGAGGGAACTGAGTTTGTTTAGTTAGGAGATGAGATAGCTGAGGGGAGACCTCTTCGTTCTCTAAAACTCCCTGAAAGAGAGGGAAGGTGTTTCTCTTTACACATGTGTATAGTAATTGGACATGGAGAAATGGTCTTGAGATCTGCTGTGGGAGGTTTAGATTGTATATCAGGAATAATTTCTTCAAAGAGAGGAGCCAACAGGATGAGCAGAAGCAGAGTCCCCCAGCCCTGACGGTAAGAGATGTGAGAGAGATTTAAGAGAGATTTAATGAGATTTAAGAGATGTGTGGGACGTGGTTTAGCAACAGAACTCAGCAAGTCAAGTCGATGACTGCACTTGATGATCTTTTCCAAACTAGATGATTCTACAGCTCATACGTGGTATGCAAATGAAGAGATATCCTAAAGCTATTTTTGCACTTGATAGACATATTATACTTATCAACAGTAAACACTACTTTTGAACATAGACTGTAATTTGGGAATTTGTTTTCTCAGTAAAAATTTGAACTCAATCAGTAAGCTTTTAGATGTCCTTGAACAACTTAACCTAATGACAGCATCAGCATACCTGTAAGAGTCCTACACTGCACCTGACTTCCTCCAGAAGAATCAAAACTAAGTACGAAGTAACAGAGGATTTTATACACAGACTCAACTGAATAATACATTTCTGCATAGTCTGCCTAGTGTTAACTTGGTAACATTAAGTACTTATTGAGCATGCATGAGCAATTTTGTTTTAAGATTATTTTTTTTAATAGACATTTCAAAATTCTCTTGGACACATTTTTATCGTGGTTTTGCTTGTTGTTTTTTTGCCCAGAGAGGTTGCCCAGAGAGGTTGTGGATGCCCCACCCCTGGAGGCATTCAAGGCAAGGCTGGATGTGGCTCTGGGCAGCCTCCTCTAAAGGTTGGCCACCCTGCCCATGGAAGGTGGGCTGAAACTAGATAATCTGAGGTCCTTCTCAACCCAGGCCCGTACGATTCTATGAACTACTTGGCAAAACAATAGTTTCTTGCAAATTCTATGTTATGACACAATGTTATTTAATTCTGAGAGCAGAATTTGCTTCTTCATCTAAATTGTGACCAACTAGGATGTGTGGTTTAACGTTCTTACAGTAATATCTGAAAGCAATCTTTCACTATAGTTCATGCAGTGACCCAGTTCAGATGATTCCTGCGAGCCCTCTGCTGGGCAGCATCTGACATCCCTTGAAAATCCTCTTGTAACCTGGCAGAGTTTTAAACAAGCTATAAAAAACTGTTAAAACTCTGGTGATTCACAACCTTACTTCGATTTCTTGTTTCCTATGCATCCTTAAAACATAAGTTCCAAAAGCATTCAACTTAGCACATGCAGATTGAACAAAGATTCTTGCCTAAATTCAATAAGTCATTTATAAAAATAACTCACAAAGATTTCAGATCTCTGAGTACACTGCTTGGTGTGATTAACAGCTGTCCGCTTCTGTTGCCACCTTTGATCCATACCATTCTACATGCACTATAAACAGCATAATCGAAACACATTTCTCAAGCAGCTCAACATAGGTATTTCGCCTTCTTCTGACAAGTCAAAACTAATGATAAAACAGAATAAAAGTACTTTGTAAGATTCCCACCTATAAGTCACGTTGCCCAGACAACTTCCAGAATTACAAGATTTAAGTTCTAATAATTACTGAGCAGTGGAACAAGAGGTGAAACATTAGACCTACTGTGCTTTATAACATGTTCTACATTTCATCAACACAAATCTAATTATGTCAGATTTTAATATAAGCAGTGCTATATTTTCAAAAATAATTTGATTTTACACTGTTAGTGCATAACCATAAGTGTAACAGACTTGGCAAAGTCATGTATGTGCAGCAATATCTGCCCTGTAAGAAAAATTAAGAGTAAGATAAGGGTAACATACTCTCTGTCCCAGGAAGAACATATTCAATTCTTACTGTTGTCAAGTGTTTGCTACTTACTTTCCAGTTCCTAACATGTCTGAGATCACCCCATGCAGCAGCATAAAGCTAGGCTCTCACAATGGTCTTAAAATAATCTGAATGTAGCAAGCCATTAAAAGGGGCACCTTTTAAAGTTCCACCTTTCCTCAGCTGTGTGCTACTGCTACAGTCCCTTTGCAAGAACCGCAGAAGGGCTGGATCAAGAATCTGATAACTGAAAAGAATCCAGAAGAAATAAACAAAATGATCGGTCTACAACTGCTCAGTTCCTTTTTCTGACCTCTAGCACAGGAATGAGCAAGAAGCTCCCCTGCAGAAGGGAAGGAAAACCTTTCAGCTGCAACCTACGCATGGGATAGACCTACCATTACCACCAGACACCACAGACTTATTCCAGTCTTCCTCAGCATGAACACACTCAGAGGTTGAGGAAGCACTTCACAATGTTTGAACAGTTAAATATCAGCCAGCCACAGGTAACAATATATTAACACAAATTTGACTGACTTAAGACATTATATTAAAGAAAATGAAGCAGAAGACTATTTCTATCATCTTAGCAAACAAATAGCAATTCCTTTGTTCAGTGGATGGTGACACCAAGTAGAGTTACTCTTACCATCCTAATTAGAATTATCTAATGTTTAAAGGAGGTTTAAAAATATCTCTGGTATAGAAACTGTTGCCCACAAGAATATATAAAATGTAAAAAAGCAGACTATTAAAACTGTTACCATTCATCCTATTCTACATATATATACTGCCAAATTGAAACAATGTCATTTCTATACCATTTACAAAAGGAATAACAAAATATTTGCTAATACTTCATAACTGATAACACAGTTAACTGGGATAAAATAATACTAACAAAATGGATGAGGTTGACTGAGGCTGCCACTGAAATGGCAGCCACATATTTAGTATATTTCTCTGGATATAATATCAAATATTTAAGGCAGTAGAAAATAATACAAACTATTTCCTATTTCAAAATTTTAAGCCTCCTGAAGCTTTGTTTATCTAAATTGGGACACAAATAAACATAAATGAGTACAACAAAGTGTTATGAACACATCTAAAAGTCACAACTTGAGATCTCAGTCATTTCAAACACAGTAAGTGTTATAAGACATAAAACCCTGATAACAGAAAGCTTTCAGTAACTGCATTCATTGCAGTAATGGAAACGAAAAAAAACTACTGATTCACTAACTAGTAAATTTTAAAAACAATTAAGGTGTCAGAAAGCACAGCTTATTTAGAGAAGCATTCACTACCTCTAATAGAATTTAAACTCCTTTCTTTACTGTTTCTTCTCTTCATAAACGAGTTTATAACCTAACTTCAAAGGATCTACACTTTCACAAGAGGTTCTGCACGAATTCTTCAGAGTAGTTTTTACATTTGACAGAGGAAATAGTCAAGAAAAGGTTGGTTAGTTTTTAGTACTGCAGTACAGTGCTGCTCGCTCAACAGCAAGCAGTGAGAACTGAGAAATGAGTCATGTTGCAGAAGCTGGTTTCCTACTGTTTGTCAGCACAAGCCAATGCATATTAACTTTGCTTCTATTTTCTGAGTAATGCACCTGTGATAGTCAAAGAGATTTAAAAAAAAACAAAAATCTACCTCAGCACTGATAGTTTCAATACTCAAGCAAGAGCACAACTGTTTCTGAAGCACAGAAATGGAAGGATCTGCACCAAGTCTGCATGTAGTTGTAACATACAAAAATAGTTTAAAAAAAGAAGTCTGAGTTGCCATACCTAACAGCTTCTTCCAAGATTTGATCAAAGATTTTGCTAAAGATGTAACCTCTTCATCTGTGCTTTGCTTGCGTATTGCATTCACTGACATTCCAATTCTGGTAGTCTGCAACAGAAATAAAAATATACATTATAAAAAGTGGTACGAAGATAAAAGAATAAATAAACACTTCTAAAGCTGTTTTTTTTTGACAATTTTATTTTAAAAGAAGTATTTTTATTCATCTATAAGAGTATCAGGATGCAATGCTGCAAGCATTTACAGAAGTTATTGTAAAAACACATACACTTTACAAAAAAATACAACATACCACTTGTCTCCACCACAGAAGTTCAGAGTTAAGGGGAACTGGTCAAAGGGGAATTGGTCAAAGTATTTCTGTTTCTAAACCACTTCGAAGAAACTCAACAGACTACTCACCCAAACTAAGCATGGCATTCAAACCATCTAAGAACGTGAAAATCTTCTACAAATATTAATGTTATAAAAAACACGTTCTAATCACAAAATCTTATTTTTCTGTGAAGCAATGACTGAATTTATGGTATGAGCAGAAACTTGCTAAATGTTTTATAAACTTCATATTTTTCAAATTCCTATTTACTGGCTGTGGAATAGGTTGTGCTATCATGTTGAGAGTGATCACGTTTTAGGTTCTGAGTCATTCTGGCAATACTGGGACTTAGTAAAATTTTAAGGACGGAGATTTCTGCTTCTAGGTAGAAACAATAAGAAAAGCCCATCCTTCCGAAAAGGCCAAGCCAGTGACAGTCTTTAAAGCTTTGGCACTACTGCCACCTACAGAGTGAAGATGAGATTTACTTATGAGCTACTCAAAGATTTTTTTTGCCTTTTAAGATCTATAACTTATGTCCTCATGGATATAAATTTAATTAACAGCAATAGAAGATCCAGTTTAGAATATTTTCAGCTAACATCTTAATATAAAAAAAATAGACCACTTCCACACTTACAGTTTTGGGAAAGAAACATTCAGTACAAGTACTGTATTACAATTTCATATTTTGGTAATGACTACATTTTTACACTGTTCTTAAGATGCCCAGCTTTGCTGCATTTACTATGTACAATTTGTTCTAATTTACTTTTGCAGGGGCTTGTCATAAATATCTTATCCTTTTCCTTTAAAGGAAAAGTTAAAACCATTAAATCTTCGGAAATAATTTGTTCCTGCAAATTGCCCCTAAGAGCCCACACAAAACACCTCTCTGGGCACTGTGGATGTGATAAATGACTGGAAATGTACTGAAATCTTCCATAGATACTTCAGCAAAGGAATAACATCAAAATTTCAGGTCTGAACATTAGTTCTGAACATATCTTAGACTGAAGAAAACAGATGGTTACTCACTTGTAACTAAGGTTTTTCCAGGATGAACTTTGTGCACACACACACTGACAGAAAGCAACAAAGAGGTGCAGAACATGCTCCTCACTTCACCTTTCCCCCTCATGGCTGAGCACTGAGGACAGGCCAAGGACTTCACCCATGGGCAGATACTTGGCATTTCTTTACTGTTGCCTGCACACTCTTTCCATGACATGCTTTAGCAACTAGCTAAACATCACACAAAGGCCTAAACAGAGCAGAACTGACCAACTGCTGGACATTATGTTTAGACCATAAAGATAACATATTTTGAACTCCATCCTTGTCATGTCTGAATGAGTAAAACATACTTAACAAAAAAAAGCCAAACACCTACCCTTCACTGATAACTGGGCATAACCATTGAGCAGTCTTATCAGAGAAGGGGAGAGACACCAAACCTACAGGCACAGTCAAAGAAAAAAAACTCAAAAGCTCCAGTAGAACTCAAAATTAATTGGATTCATCATTTTTTTTCTCATATCATGCAAGTGGAACTGATGATAACTGAACTATCAGCTTTCTTAAGGTTATACATAGATACACTTCCTTTGTTTGTTTTTATACAGAACAATTAATTTGGCACCGCCGAAAGAACAGGAGGGAATGATCTTCCAATTTATTTACCTGCAAACTAATGCGAGTAATCACAAAAGGTCACTGCTTTGTTCACCAAATGACTGTGCTTCAATTACAAATCAGCTATCAGCATTTGAAATTTCCTCAGTCTTCCAGCCTAAGGTACTGTTACTATGAGAATCATTTTAAGTCAAAGGTCCTGGTATTTTTGTCTAGACCAATTTAACCGCTGAAAATCAATTATCCCTGCACCAGTTTATAATGTGCAGGTATCTGAAAACTCTCCTCTGTCCAAATGAATCATCCTTCTCTACTTCATATTTCTGAGCACTTTTTGTTTGCATTTATTGTGTTCTTTTTTTGAAGAGTAAAGAAACTCAGACCTGCATAATTATGTTTTCTCCACCAAAGCATTCAGGCTGTAGGTCTAACAGCTCGGCCAAGTATCTGGGTAACAGCAGAGGTGTTAACCAACTTCAAATTGCAATGAAGTAATAAGACAGAATTTGGAGAACTTGACCCAAAGGACTGACAAATAAAACCCTTGAGAATAACCACATCCAGGTTCCCAGGTCCAGCAAGTAATTAATGAGTATTTCATGGCTTAGTTTTGTGAAGGGGTGTGCACATGCATGTGTGTAATTTCCAGTAAAACCTGCTGCTTCAAATGAAGACATCTACCTCATCCACTGTCTAGTAGCGTGCTACCTGCAATTTAGGATCTGAGAACCAGTGCATTTATTATTATGCAGTTGCTAGTAAATCACCACGTGACGTGAGCTGCTGGTGGTTCACGTTGGTGAGCAAGCTTACATCTAACTTGTGAGATGTGACACAGACTACTGTATGTAACAGCTTCATCTTTCTGTGACAGAAGATAGACCTGTGACATAAACACTAGCCCAAATTGCTCAAGTGTACTTTCCCATCCCATGCACTTGTAAATTGTCAGAGGATGTCCCCAGTTCAGACTGAAGTGACAGTCATGGTGTAAGATGAACTGTCACTTCTCGTATTGCAAAGGAATCAGTCAGGAGTGCTCCTCTTCGTGTAGGCAATCTTGAAATGGTTTTCCCTCGTGTCCCATGCTCCATCAGTGGAAATATATCAGTCAATATCTCAGTCTACATAGAGGAAGTTAGAGCTCCCACTCTCTCGCTGTCATCCTCCTTGACATTAGCACTCTGATGACTGCTAGCTAACAGAGCCAATAGTGTGATTACTGCACATTTGAACCATTGTTCCAAGTCTTCCATTGCTTAAGTGATTTTAGGATACTACTAGAAAACATACAGCAGACATTACATATTTATAAAACTCAGCAAAAATAACACGAATTACAGTCTAAATGAAATCTTACACTGACAAAGAAATGTTTTGGATAGAAGTGAGCGGATACTTCAGAAGAACTTAACTAAGCTACAGTTAGTCTCCTGAGTAGACAAAAACAGTTGATCCCTTTAGACCTACTGTAACAGAAATTTTCTTCAAAAACTCACGCAGTATCTCCCAATACAGATTAAAACCAATCCTTTATTAGAAAAATTGTTTTACTTTAAAAATAAATCCATGTGATATAGATGTGAATAAACAAGTTTCTTTCAAATAGAACAGAAAACAGGACGGAATTAGAATGCAATCCCATATAAACTGAGCTAGTGTCACACAAGTATCCTAAAACACAGACAGCTGAGTTTAAACATATCAACATTAAGAGTCCTCGTGGTTTATGACATTACTAAGAAAAGTTTCCACAGCAACTGAATAAGAATCAATTATCTACTTTTATATATATGTATTATATATATCTGATATACTTTTTTGAAAAAAATTATAAAATACGCGTGAGGTACGTAGTGACAACCAAAATGAGAGTGTAATGCATGTAAGTGAGAGAAATTGTCCCACGCCACCACATCCTGTACAGAGGAGTAACTGAAGAACAAAAAGGTACATGGATAAAAACGCAACACAACCACCATAAGGTACGAAATACGGCTTTCCTCACTTACAGTCCAGAAACAGAACAAAGGACATAAAAGGAGGACTTCTTACTAGGGGTATTCTCCTCCATCAAAGAGGGAAACACATCGCACTTATGTTAATAAGAAATTAAGACTACATGTAAGGGAAATCTATAATAAAGTACTCTCCCTTTGGCCACAACAACACTCACTATTTTCAAATCAAAACTGAACTTTAAGAACTTGCTACTGGAAGAGAGCACTTCAGAGCCCTGAATCATAGTGAAATAATACTAGTTAGCAAAAGTAGCAATGATTCTTCAAGTGGTTTCTCCACAGGAATATGTTTAAATAGTGCAACCTTCCAAATCTGCTGGCTTCATCTTTATTATTATGGAGTTAATTTTCACAACATAACAACAAAAAATAGTCATACCTGTAATAACTCAAGGGTCATGGGAATATTCTTAAGCTCCTTTAATAAATCAAGAGCTCCAGCCTGCAAAATAGTAATAATAAAAAAGTTAAGTCAGTAGGAATCAGAAACTTCAAATATAGTACCAACAGCATATTCTTAGTCTTAAAGGTCCCAGATTGGATCTGAACCATCAGCTCTCAATTTATTCACAGAACAACACCAGGAGAAGTAATGTTCTGCTTCAGAAACTCTAAAAATCAACAGGCTCAAACTCAGAATTCAAAGCATTCACTGCAAGACTAGATAATTTTTATCCTGTGTAATTCAAATGCCAGTCAGTGTATTCTGCAAGTTGCTCCTTAACCACCACACATCCTCTAGAAAACGTCCTCAGGTGTATGTCACTTAACAACAACAGAAACTAATGAAACAACAACAAATCGGTAAAGAACCTCACATTGAGAACAAGAATTTGGAGTTGAGAAGCTCTGCAGAGTCCATCAGTAATACAGCTTGTTCTAACTAGCTTTCTCATCTGTATTTAGAGTGGTTAATTTGAGCCATAAAATTAAACTGGTTGAGAAAAGTTTACAATGTTTTACTAGGCACAGGTTTGTGTCCAGCACAGAAAGAGATGGCCGTGTAAGCATGTCTACTAACAAATGTCCCAGTAACAAAGCTGAGCAAGACTTGCTTATGACTCTTAGCTCGTACCTGTGACATAAGGAGAGCAAAGGAAGGCAAAGGAATTCTCTCATAAGAGGTTACTGTACCACAGCTAACTTTTTTTTTCTTTAATTTAAATTTGTTTGGAAACAAAGCCCAAAATTCCCTTCTTTCAGTTTATTAAAATTCAATTCCCTTCTCTTCCCTTACCTCTCACTCAACGTATCCTATTTTGCTTACCATATACGCTTTTCCATACTCAAAATACACATTTTGCATATCTTTATTTGCATTTTCCTTGTTTTCAAGTTCTCCCCAATCAACTTCTGACACCTGTTGCAAAGGAACTCAAGTCATCTGCTGCTGCACCTGCAGCATCTTACAATTTAACCACTAAAGAATAATACAAAATAACCACTAAGAGGCTGAGAAAAACAAAAGCGAAAATTCAGCATCGCGTCCAAACAGACACAGATTAGGATGCTTTCAAGTTCTGCTACAACCTTTCATGAATGACAAGCATCTACAACCAAAAATGTAATTATTTCCCATCTTACACAAACCCGGTTTACTCATGAAACCAAAGCCCTCCTATTTTGCTGTTACAGAAAAATCCTATCTAACTTTTATTCACTAAATACAAGGCCTCTCCAATTTTAATGGTGGACCTTTAGCAGCACAGAACAAGACTGGACAATCTCATGCAGTCTTCAGGTGCTAAACTGAGCTAACAGGTTAAATCCATATCCTTCTCTTATCAGCCACATGCACATTTTTTTCCTATGCAAACACTGATTAAAACCAAATAAGTTAATTAGCTTTAGGAATACAAAACAAAACCAAATTCAAGAAAATTTAGCCAAAAATTCTTAGCCAAAAATAAACACCATATTAAAAAAAAAAAAATGTCCTTTTCAAAAATATAATCCAGTAACACTTACCTCCAAAGTAATTAACTTATTATCAGACCGTACACGGTACGTGATTTCAAAACAAACTCAGGATATTGCAGACTGGTACAGCATAGCTATGATACTGTAACGCAAAGTAGGAATTGTAACATGCTTCTTATCTCATCTCAGAAATACATTCAATTCAAAATTTCCCTCCATTTTTTTTTTTTTTCTAACTGCAGGTGCCAGGAAAATTCTATTATTCCCAGCCTAAACACCTTCCAAAACAAACAGCTTGACATACAAGCCATCCAACAAATAGAAATGAAGCACTCTCTACATAGTAGTTATATGTATTCCACACACTCAGATTCTCAAAATCTGTAATGCACTGATGCTTTCTAATCCTTAACTCTTCTCCAGTCAATTGCAATAAGCGTACTAAATACGAGATGCTCTAAAATTAAATTTGAATTAAAAACACACTATAAACATTATTAAAAATCTTTGCTTTGCAAGGCATTTCTGTAATTTTATAGGAATTGAAAGACAAGGTCCCATTGGAGGCGGTTTCCAGCTTACTTTACCTTTCATCTACTCATTTAGCAGATTATTCCTCTCAGCTTCCTGCAGATGATCAGATCATAATAACAGAAACACGTTCCACATGCAGATTATGAAGTTAGGCTTCAGGCTACAGAAAACATTAAACGTTTCTGAAGATGGTAGACCTTCACAGTTATAGATCTGATCTACTTCAGGGAGGAAGCATTTATCAACACGGACAACTTCACATTTTCTTTTCTGAACTTACTCAACTGTTTTATCATCCATGAGTGCAACCTTGTTTCTAATACCGATTCATCAAAGTAACTTAACAGGAGAGTTCTTACACACAAATGAGAGCTACAGGAAGGCACAATATGCATTTTAACCAAACCCCTTTTTAATTTTGAAGAAAATATTTCAAAATTGCAACCACCTGAAGTAACAACAGAAATATGTATCTCACCGCATATTAAATACAAAATGGCATTGTTACATTCTTATTTTGTCCTTGGAAACAAAAGAACTGCATGCATCCCTTCAGTAAAATAGTTCAGAAATCTGCCCAGCTACAATTAAACACTTCATCACTGACATCCTGACTCAGGATGGGTGTCTGCTTCAACTGCCCTTTCATCCCATCAACAGAAACACTACCGCACAGCTCTCTGTCACAAGGAGATTGTTTCCTGCCATCATGCTCTTGACTTCAAGAGAAATGGCATCAAAGCCTTTTCTACTGATGGGTTTCATCAAGTCATTCTCAAAGACACGCACTAAATGCAAACTGAAACAGAAAAAATGTGTTTTAGACTAAAATGCATCTCAGCAGCATGAAGAAACGTTTTAAAGATTCCTGTTCATTTTAGAATCATAGAGGTTGGAAAAGACCTCTAAGATCATCTAGTTCAACTGTCAGCCTGTCCCCACCATGCCCATGTCTCTCAGCACCACATCTCCACACTTCTCAAATGCCTGCAGAGGGACAGTGACTCCACCAATTCCCTGGGCAGTCTGCCCCAATACCTCAAAGATTTAGGAAATCTTTCCTAATATCCAACCTGAACCTCCCCTAGCAGCCTTCTACTGAGTCCTGCCCCATGGACATGTCTCTTCTCCCTGCAGCTGTGAGATAATTCGCTTACATGCACCAGAGAATGAGTGACCCCAGCTGCTATTAGGAGTTACAGCCTTAAGATTCCCAAATCCCCGAGAACTAGATGATGGTCAGCCACCAGGAACATCCACTGCACTGGAGGCCATTCCCATGTTGTCACTTGCCTTCTGTTGTCAGAAGCCTTCCAGATAACATTGAACTGACTTTATCTTACTATTCTCATTACCACAATATTCAAACATTCTGCAATCAATGTGTTTTTATCAGAATCACAGAACGGTTTGAGCTGGAAGGAACCTTAAAGCCCAACCAATTCCATTCTCCTACCATGCGGAAGCTGCCCCCCACCAGCTCAGGCTGCCCAGGGCTGCATTCAACCTGGCCTTGAACACCTCCAGGGATGGGGCACCCACAGCTTCTCCGGGCAGCCTGTGCCACTGCCTCATCACCTCTGAATAAAGAGTTTCCCCCTAATATCTAATCTAAATCCATACTCCTTTAATTTGAAGTCATTAACCCCCGTCCCTTCTCAACATGCTCTGAGAAAGAATTCATCCCCAGGTTTCCTAGGGAGGTAAGAAAAACAAAAACAAAGAGGAAGAACTGAGAATTGAATTAATGTACCCCAGAAAAACCTGCAGATGAGTTTTCTAAGAGCGAACAGGGATGTGAGCATCCCCAGTGTGAGGAGGACCGCTGCCAGAACTTCAGCACCTGGGCCCAGGAGCTGCCAGCTGCTGTTCTTCCTGCAGCAACCTTGCTTAAAGTACCCTGTGCTGCTGTTGGCTGTAGAAAACTTGGTCTGGTCGGTGGGAGCGAAACACATGTCACTGCTAGACTGCAACCAGTATTTCTATGGATATCCAAGTGTTGCCCTTTTTTTGTTGTTTGTTTTTCAGGAAAAATAAATATTGTTGTGCCTACTGTAAACTGAAGCGTCACACAGCTCGGCTCTTAACTGTCGCTTGTAGGCTACTCAGTGTCAGCGTATCAGGCACCTGGCCTGATACAATATAAGAGGGAGAAGGGGTTGTGCTCAGCCCACGTGTGCCTCAGAAGCCCGTCCGCACAAACCCGGCCAGCAGCACCGGGGCTCCTCCACCACCTTCACGCCATCGGAAGCCCCACGAGCACCTCACGGTCAGCGCTGTGAACCCGGAGGAGACAGCCGGCCGCGGCGCCCCGACCCAGCAGCCCCAGCGGCGCCGCCAGGCAGCGCTCGCCGAGCACCGGCAGCGGGAGCCACAGGCAGCGCTGCGGCGCGCCGACAGCGGGCGGGGAAGGGCGGGCAGGGGGCGGGCCGAGGGAGGAGCGCCCGCAGCCGCCTCAGCGCGGGGAAGCGAGTGGGAAACGGCCGTGAGGGCGACAGGCGGAGCAGAGTGCCGTTAAACGAGCAGAAAGTCTGCCTACAAAGAGCGTGCCACGGAGGAGCTCAGAGTGTAGTTTTAGATGAGGTTCAGGTCTTAGATACAGTAGAACGGCAATGGAGACGCAGCAGAAAGCTTTACCTTAGCCCCACATCCTCCTGAAGGTGCTCGGTGTCTCCTGGGCTTTACGCTGACCCAAGCCATGTCTGTGTTCAACTGGGATGTATATAGATGAAGTTGGATGTAAATCTATGATATGCACCATCAGCTAACTTGTCCATTAATATGTTACCCTTAATTGCTGGGAGAGAAAAACCAACAAACAGAAAACCAGCATTATTTAACTATTTTCACTGTAACAGCAGTATTTACTTCAAGAAAGCAATGAGTGTATCTGCAGGTTACATAAAGATGACGTGCAGATTATCCCCTGCAGAGATTCAGGAGGGCGTTCATGCACGCCTCTAGGCTCTATTATTAGTAAGCCTGGAATGCTGCAGATGCCTCTGTTGTAAACCAAGGACTGGAAAATAGGAACATTTTGGAGAAGAGGTAAGGTGGGCACTGTCCTTGAAACGACACTCGGGAAAGCAGTGAGAACAAGGAGCTCTGCCATTGCAGCAAGACTGCATTCAATTCCAAAGCTACACAGAAACATGGGTGCTTTTAAGGCACGTTGAGTTCATCTGTGCTCTACAGTAGGTGCAAATGAGGTCGGGTATATTAGCTCAGGGAACTAGAATCTCAGATCTGTCAGTATGCTCGCTTTGAACACTTCTAACTTCTGAAATTAATTCTCTATTTAACTGTTAATGCAAGCACACAAAATATACAATGAACAGCATTCCAAAGGGTATTATGGAATGACAAATCACACCCATTATGCCTCTCCTTTTTTATTTTAGCACTGTATGTAGCAATGACTTAAGTATATCAAAATAGAACTGTTAACAGGTCTACAGATCCTTGGTCTGCACAGGGGAAGAAAGATTAGTCCAAATTAGACTCATCAGTGGAGCTGTATCAAATGGGAGTTCTGATTCCTCTTAAATGAGAGATATTCCTCAAAACATTCTGAAACGGTAACATTTGTGTTGATTAGTTACTGTTATTGGAGTTCAGCAGACAGGATCCTTAATCTCCTTGTACAAGCTGTATCTTACAATGGCAAGATCTGAAATTAGTGTCATTTTTAAATTCAGGTGCTTGCAGTTATCACGTAAAAATGCTATTCTCACTTTTTCCAAATGAAATCAGTAATTGGAGGCATTTATACATGAAAATTTAAAATACTTAAGAAAACCTGATGCATTTTTTCTAACATGTTGTTATTAGACTGCCACTCAGATGAGTCCTGCTCTCGATTCTGGAGATTATTCTATACTTAAGATTCAAAATACTCCAGTCTTTTTAAGACTTTTCACCCCACCCTCTCATTGTTTTAAGCACTCCTTAGCAAATCATTTCAATTATAAGCTAATTCAAGAGTTTGCTCACATTCACAACCAGTGCACATTCCAACCCTGACTTTTAAAGTCCACCATCTCCCTCTGTCAATGTACACAAGAAGCCTTTCAAAAATGTTGAACTGCCCAAAGGGAAAGCTATCTTGTCTACACAGAAAAGCTAAACCTAACACTTTGCTGCCTGAGGTAAAGTTGACTATAACTGGCTAGGAGTTTTTACAGAGATAAAAGGAGGCAACATGTTGCTCTTTTCAAGTAACTGGAACTAAAATAAAACCACTGTTTTTATTTTGTGGATGTCCATTAAATTATATTAGCACTTCAATTAAATCAGTTTTAATGAGTTACATCAAAGGCACATCTCACTCAAAGAGAATTAATAAAACCTGTTGTCCCAAAGGCGAAGTAACATGAGAGTGGCAAGCAAAGAAAAAAATAAATCTCTTTTTCTATACCTATTCTTCTTCTTCAAAAAATCCCGTTTGCAACCTGACAAGTTGACATCCTGAGAATTTTGTCACCTTCATTTACCACACCAGTGATCTCATATGTATTGGATAACGTTTAGTACAATAGTACACAGAATTGTAGGGGTTAGAGGGGACCTCTGGAGACCATCTANCCGGGCCGGGCGAAGCGGCCCCGTCCCCGCCGCCGGGCCAAGGGCGGCACTCCCCGGACGGCGGCGGCCCCCGCAGGCCTTACGGGGGCCCGCTGCGAGGAGACGGCGCGGAGCCGGCTGGGGGCCGCGCCTCGCCCCGGCTCACCGCGTTCTTCTTCTGCACCATCTTGTCCATCTTCTTGGCGATGCGGATGATCTCGTCCTCCGTCGTCATGGCTGCCGGGGCCGGCGGCACCTCCAGCCCTGGGACGCGGCGGCGGAAGCGAGCAGGAGGGCGGGACGGACGCAGGCCGGGTCGGAGGCAGGCCGCGGCGCCCCGACCCAGCAGCCCCAGCGGCGCCGCCAGGCAGCGCTCGCCGAGCACCGGCAGCGGGAGCCACCGGCAGCACTGCGGCGCGCCGACAGCGGGCGGGG
>VXAB01013318.1:44158-195904 GCA_013399175.1 Odontophorus gujanensis
CATGGGTGCTTTTAAGGCACGTTGAGTTCATCTGTGCTCTACAGTAGGTGCAAATGAGGTCGGGTATATTAGCTCAGGGAACTAGAATCTCAGATCTGTCAGTATGCTCGCTTTGAACACTTCTAACTTCTGAAATTAATTCTCTATTTAACTGTTAATGCAAGCACACAAAATATACAATGAACAGCATTCCAAAGGGTATTATGGAATGACAAATCACACCCATTATGCCTCTCGTTTTTTATTTTAGCACTGTATGTAGCAATGACTTAAGTATATCAAAATAGAACTGTTAACAGGTCTACAGATCCTTGGTCTGCACAGGGGAAGAAAGATTAGTCCAAATTAGACTCATCAGTGGAGCTGTATCAAATGGGAGTTCTGATTCCTCTTAAATGAGAGATATTCCTCAAAACATTCTGAAACGGTAACATTTGTGTTGATTAGTTACTGTTATTGGAGTTCAGCAGACAGGATCCTTAATCTCCTTGTACAAGCTGTATCTTACAATGGCAAGATCTGAAATTAGTGTCATTTTTAAATTCAGGTGCTTGCAGTTATCACGTAAAAATGCTATTCTCACTTTTTCCAAATGAAATCAGTAATTGGAGGCATTTATACATGAAAATTTAAAATACTTAAGAAAACCTGATGCATTTTTTCTAACATGTTGTTATTAGACTGCCACTCAGATGAGTCCTGCTCTCGATTCTGGAGATTATTCTATACTTAAGATTCAAAATACTCCAGTCTTTTTAAGACTTTTCACCCCACCCTCTCATTGTTTTAAGCACTCCTTAGCAAATCATTTCAATTATAAGCTAATTCTCAAGAGTTTGCTCACATTCACAACCAGTGCACATTCTAACCCTGACTTTTAAAGTCCACCATCTCCCTCTGTCAATGTACACAAGAAGCCTTTCAAAAATGTTGAACTGCCCAAAGGGAAAGCTATCTTGTCTACACAGAAAAGCTAAACCTAACACTTTGCTGCCTGAGGTAAAGTTGACTATAACTGGCTAGGAGTTTTTACAGAGATAAAAGGAGGCAACATGTTGCTCTTTTCAAGTAACTGGAACTAAAATAAAACCACTGTTTTTATTTTGTGGATGTCCATTAAATTATATTAGCACTTCAATTAAATCAGTTTTAATGAGTTACATCAAAGGCACATCTCACTCAAAGAGAATTAATAAAACCTGTTGTCCCAAAGGCGAAGTAACATGAGAGTGGCAAGCAAAGAAAAAAATAAATCTCTTTTTCTATACCTATTCTTCTTCTTCAAAAAATCCCGTTTGCAACCTGACAAGTTGACATCCTGAGAATTTTGTCACCTTCATTTACCACACCAGTGATCTCATATGTATTGGATAACGTTTAGTACAATAGTACACAGAATTGTAGGGGTTAGAGGGGACCTCTGGAGACCATCTAGTCTAACTTCCTTGCTAAAGCTGGTTCTCTGCTGTAGGTTGAACAGGAAAGTACGCATGCAGATTTTGAGTATCTCCAGAGAAGCAGACTCCACAACCTCTCAAGGCAGCCTGTTCCTGAGTGCTCTGTCACCCTCACAGTAAATAAGTGCTTTTGCATGTTCTCATGAAACTTCCTACATTTCAGTTTGTGCCCATTTCCCCTTGTCCTGGCGCTGGGCAGCACTGAAAAGTCCGACCCCATCCTCTTGACACCCACCCTTTAGACATTTATAAACACAGCCAACCTGTCGTCCACCAGAACACCCAGGTCCTTCTCAGAGTTCTCCTCCAGCAGATCAGCCCCTAACCTGTACTGATGCAGTAGTTATTCCTCCCCAGGAGCAACTCTACACTTGCTCTTACTGAAACTATCAAGTTCCTCTGCCCACCAGCCCATCCAGGTCTGACTGAATGACAGCGCAGCCTTCTAGTGCCAGCCACTCCTCCCAGCTTCCAATTACAAAGCCATTTTAGTTTTCTTCACTATTATGCTAACTCAAGGCAACTTTTCTCCTCAAGATTACTTAACTACAAAAAAAGGATGCCAGTTAAAAGTAAGCAGACATTGAAAACTATTCCAAAAGTTTTCCATAAATATGAACTGACAAATTACTTTGTATATTGTTGTATCTTTATGTTACTAGCTACATCCTCACATTGTCATTATATATTCACATTTAGCACTGCATCTAACATGCATTTCAATACATTTATTAACTGCATAAATGCACTCCACTACCTCCTAGACATCAGACTATGCAGACAAGCAGACTTTTAGTTTAATTAAGCTGCTGGTGGGTGAAAGTCTACTTTTACCACATGTAGGCCCTACATTCTCTCAAGTTTCTTCAGACAAACACTTCACAGCATTTCTTCCCAGATAATCTCTGTTTTCTGTTGGGATTACTTCATCCTACACATACCAACAATCAGCCTCAAATATTAGTTAACCTGAAGAGCATGTAACCCCAACTCCAACCATAAATCTGCTTCTTTAACAAAAATATTAAGTGCTATGTATGCTGAACGTAGCGTAACTTCAAAGGTTTCCTAACATAACAGAACCCCTATAGAAAGGTCTAACAATACACAGTAAGAAGACTTTGCTATTTAGTGTCCTACAGTAAAAGTACTAGAGGAAAATAGTTTAATTTTGTCCACGTTTCAGCAAGCTAAACAGAAGTTAACCTTGAACGTGAAAAATAAAATCACATTTAACATTTCTCAACAAGGCAGCAAATCATATACTAGCATTCATTTACTTTTGATAACTACACTTCATCATGCTTTTGTATTACATTACAGAATCACTCACACACTACTGTGTAGTACATTTGCAAGAAGCCTCTGAAGCGCTTGGATGACAGCACACAAAAGCTCAACTTCTTCCAGGTATGCATGGAAAAAGTTGTGAGCACTTGCCAAACACCCATTGATATTTTTCACATACAATAAAAGCTGAAAGATTTTACATTTTCCTTACTAAAGAAGTAATTTCCCAAGTTAAGATTCCTTGTCGTAAATGAACAAACTAACTACATTACACCTTAAATGTTTATATTAAATATAAATGGCTTTTAGTTCATAACATAAAGAGCAAGTGTTCAGTATTCCTTTATAAAAACTTAGTATATGTAGACCTTGCACATATGGCTTCATTAACATCTTCAAGGTTGTTCTTAATCATATCTGTTAAGATGAACAGCACCCCTACATAAAAGATGTATCCTAATAACTTTAATGAAGTTCAGTGCACCCCATCAGAGAGAACGTGTTTTAATTAACAATCCTATTATCAGCTACAGTATACAGTACTTTTTACCAATCTATTGTGTTGGAATCACACAAGGCAGGAAGAAGAGACCAGAGCATACAGCCCTCACCACAGTTTTACTTCAAGGCTAGCTGAAAGACTAGGCTTGTAATACATGACTTGATGTGATTATTTTAAAAATGAGCAACAAGAAAAAACTTCTAATGAGAAGTTATGACTTTTGACTGCACAAAACTGCAGCTGAATCTAAGTACCAGTTAAAATTAAAATGTGGGAGTTTGAAACCCCCTGAAAAAAAAAATAGACACTTTCATATCAATGCTTTAACAGGTTTGACAGACACCATACCCTTCAGGGGAAGCTTAACACTGCAAAAACAATACTAATTCTTGGCCAGTTTTAAATTGTAGCTTCTGAGAATAGGATCTTCATATTTGGAACACTGACAGCCCACCATCTCCATTTTAACAGGAAACTGTAGAAATAAACACACTGGGCCAAACTATCATTAAGCCTACACATACACACCAGTTATGACAACAATCCTAGCATCAAATCACATCAGGCAGTGAATTAAGTTCAGCTACAAGATCACACACAGCTTTCCAAGTAGCTAGGAAGTTAAAAACAGTCAGGAGCTCAGGACACTGTACTGTGGGAAGAGACAGGAATACATCCACAAAGTTTTCTCTAGTTTCTGAACTATTTAGGAACTCCTAACTACAACACAGTCATCTTCCCCAGCAACATGAATGTGAGGAAGGACTCTTCTTAGAAGACAGAAATTTAAGTAAGTCATGACATTTACTTACATTCACTTCGGTAACACAGCTCTTTGTGGTTTAAGTAAGCAGCAAAACAACAGTATAACAAAAATCTTGTTATGATAGTTGGGCATTTGAACAGAATTACTATATAAAACATTTATAAAAGAACAATTGAAAGCAACACAGAGCTGAAGCTGACAGTTAAAATGCAGAAGTACTAGAAACTGAATGCAACCTATGAACACAGTGCCTCAGATTGAGAAAAGTGTTAAGATAAAACAGAATAAAACTAGGAGTGATCTCACTTTAGCATCTTAGAAGTATTTTCTTTTTTTTAATTATTCCAAAAGAAGAAAAAAAAGTCAAACAAGTAGACAGTCAGTTTGAAGACGAACAAGAGCAGCTGAATGGTGTTACTGAACAACTTACAAACACAACAAGAAAACGGGACAGAAAAAAATCAGAAGCTCACGTAGAACTTTGGGAACACGCCAATATTCAGGGGATCATTTAGACACAGAGGAATGAGAATCCATCTAAAAAGTAGAGGAAATATATAGCTTGGTTACCAAGTTTGCAATTCAGCAGGAGTGCAAAATTAGCTGATGCAATTCAGGAATGACTCCAAGCTAGAAAATATCATTTTCTCAACAGAACATTGGCACAACTGCAATAACGTTATGGTTCCTTCTGTGAAAGAAATTAGCTGAAAGACAAATTGGCAAATACATAGAACACAGTGACCGAGTAAAAAGACTAATTAAACTTCAAACTTAATACTCTCCTCAGCCACAGACAAAATTTCTAGAATTGTTTGAACGCCATGAAAATAAATCATTTCTTGTAATTTTACATATTAAGGGATACTTGATAATCCAGAGAAACTGGATGAGAAAAGAAAAATCGGCTTCCTCTAAATGAAGTGCAATACATAATGAAGAA
This sequence comes from Odontophorus gujanensis, assembly GCA_013399175.1. Lineage (NCBI taxonomy): Eukaryota > Metazoa > Chordata > Aves > Galliformes > Odontophoridae > Odontophorus > Odontophorus gujanensis. The sequence continues at coordinate 49,117 of VXAB01013318.1, forward strand.
ACGCACTAAATCTGAGAACTCAGACAAGGTGAATGTGTCAGATTTCTGGCAGCAGCAATGCTAAAGATTGTAGTTCCCATTTATATATTTGTTCTGGCAGATGCCTCTGATATAAATCCAAATGTACTGTAAGAGGACCACTGATTAATCTAGTTGAGGAGTAAGTACTTTTTATGTCAGTATGAATCACAATGCTGACAAAAGAGATCATCACAGATGCATCCAAGACAGGAACGTCCTCTGCTTGCAAACATATTTTAGTACAGAACATTGTTACGCAGCATATTATGTAGTAAAAACCACAGCATATTTTTTAATCATTCCTCATAGGGTAATGGCCTATAAACTCTAAAGAACAACTGTCTCAAAAAGGAAATTACAAAAGAAAAGGAAAAAAGAAAAAAAAAGAAGAAACATGTTGAGCATTCATTGATTCCTGAAATCCAGTGCACTCTAGAATTGAAACTTTCTGAAAGAAGAGGCATTTTGTATTGTGAAGATTCTACACACTCCTCCCAATAGTAGGTGACCATAGTTTTAGGCTACAATGACCTAGGGAAATGTAAAATCAAATAATAGAAAATAAAATTGTGTTCTTTTCCAGAAAAATCTCAAATGTCAATATAAAGTAAAGACAGTAGCAGGCAGTAAGAATGTGTTACAGATTAGACCAATACACAAAACTAAAAACTACACGGCTGCACTGTTTTCATTTAGTTGCTCCAAAGCAGACAGAAAAGTCAAAACTATATGCTGGAACAGCTCACGTAAAATACATCATCAACATTTCTACATAAATGAAAGCTACAATTTTAAAGCATAAGATGAATATTCAATATGAAAACAGGAATTTTAAATGAAACTCAAATTATTCCTACGCACTTCTTCAGAATTCTGTTCAAGTCAGCATTTGACATAAATTTATAGTAATCTAAAACAAAGGGCAGCAGCACAGCAACAAATGACGGCCCAACAAGGAATGAGTCCCTTTATAATTTGCATGGTATCTACTTGCATCAAAACATTTAAAATTGAGGTGTTTTAAATACAGGAAATATTTCTACTGACTACAATAGTCATTCTAAAAGAAAAGCCCTTCCTATTTGCAGCAACAATTACTGCTTAATGTTTAAAGCTTTGTCCTCAGTAACATTAATTCTACCATCATACGCTCACTTTGTTACAGGTTGTGCACTTCATACATCCATTACATATAATGTTTTAATTTTTTTCCAATGAGTACGAAGAACAAATCATGTCTCAAGTATACTAAACTGGTCACATTTATGTTGCTCACATAAGTTTAGTCTTTGATTGTACAAATAGTTAAAAATTCTGCCATCAAAAGTCTTAAAATAGTTACATTCAGGTTACACTCTATCACTGTTTCCTAGCTGCATCATATTGCAATTCCACCTGTGAATGATCGACACTAAAAAGATTATCATTTTTTGTATGTGAGTATAATTTATTCCTTGTCCTAAGTACCAATTTGCAACACAGTAATTAACACTGCAGGTACAGAAGTAATGCTTCCTATCAGGCATGTGAAAAGATTAATTCTACCACAGTTGATGCTGGTGTTTATGTAGAAGGCTTCTCACACGTCATTTCAGTCTACGGGAGGTAGATGTTTGTCTATGAACTGCTTTATATCCATCATCTCCTGTTCAAAGATAAAGATATGTATTAGTTAAGTTCCTTACTAATGTATATTCATTAAATAATGTTACATAATTTCAGTTATTATGAGCAGCTGGGCTACAAATATTGAATGTTTAATTAGTTACTTGATATGTTTTAATCACTCTGCACACAGCAAGTCAGTGCTGTTAACTCGTCAAGGCACCAAGTATATCTTTACTCGGAAATTGTTAAAATACAGAAACAGAGCAAAGGTCAACCTTCTCTCACTCTGTCTGTCTATTACATATTAATCAAGTGATCAGAACAGCACCAGGCTGAGGCTGGATTGGATTTGAAGGTAGCTGAAGCTGTAGTTTCATCCCTGCTTTAAACTCTGCAAGTAAGCAGTGGCATGAAAAGCCAGCAGGTCCTCCTCCTAGCCAAACTGCCTTACCCTCATGATGCTTCCCTCCTTCAGTTCAGAAAAGCAATTCAATGAATTAAACTGTGAAACCAATCCACCTTAAAACATAATTTATTTTTCAGAGTTTTTGTAACTGCATCAGCTCCTTCATCAGAACACGCAATAGGAGTACATGATGCTCGGCTTAACATGAGCCGGCAGTGTGCCCAGGTGGCCAAGAAGGCCAAAGGCATCCTGGCCTGTATTAGAAATAGTGTAGCCAGCAGGAGCAGGGAGGTGATCATCCCCCTGTACTCAGCTCTGGTGCGGCCGCACCTCGAGTACTGTGCTCAGTTTTGGGCCCCTCAGTACAAGAAGGACATTGAGGCCCTGGAGCATGTTCAGAGAAGGGCAACAAAACTGGTGAGGGGTCTGGAGCACAAGCCTTATGAGGAGCAGCTGAGGGAGCTGGGATTGCTTAGTCTGGAGAAAAGGAGGCTCAGAGGGGACCTTATTGCACTCTACCACTTCCTGAAGGGGGATTGTGGTACGGAGGGGGTCAGCCTCTTCTCCCAGATTACTAGTGACAGGACGAGAGGGAATGGCCACAAGTTGCGCCAAGGAAGATTTAGATTAGATTTGAGGAGAAACTTTTTCTCTGAAAGAGTGGTCAGGCACTGGAATGGCCTGCCTAGGGAGGGGGTTGAGGCACCATCCCTAGCGCTGTTCAAGAAGCGTTTAGATGAGGTGCTAAGGGATTTAGTTTAGTAGCTTAGTGGGTAGGGATGGTGATGGGAGGATGGCTGGACTAGATGATCTTGTAGGTCCTTTCCAACCTAATGTATCTATGAATCTATAATAGAAATGTAAGCAATTTTAGAAAATAAATGAAGTTATAGCCCCAAAAATATAAATTGTGGAAAAAATATATGAAATAGTACTAAGTGTTGTAAGAAAGAGCATGTTTACACATCTGCATGACAACTCAATGTTATTACTGCCTAAATGTAATAAAACTGCATAAATATCCCGAAGACTTTGTTCAAGAGATGCAGCAATCCAAAACACAGTTACTGCTGCAGACAAGTGAAAGACCTGTTCTTTGTCACCTCTTCTATTTCTAACTCATATCATTTATTTTGTGAGTTCAGATGCTTCAACTCACTAAAGCAGCAAAACTTAAGGGAGCAGTCTTTACTATTTTTGCAAATTCAGTTCAAAGAAGTTTCTGATCAGTTCCAGAGCTTGTGCAAGAAGGGAGCACCACAAGGTCATGAGAAGAAGGGTCCACCTTTTTCTGGCAGTTGCAAGCCATTATTAAATCTGCTCAATTGTTTGCTAAGCCAGAGCCATAAAACTATTTTGAGGCTGCCACTTCCCTAATGTCAACCTCCTTCCACATTTTTTTGATGTCTCCATTCAAAACCACACAAAATCCTCCTCAAAATGTCACACTGCACTGGTGCCATGAGAATTCAATCTGCCTTCCAATGCAGTAATTATTAACATAAGTGACTAATACAGACTAGGGGAAGAAAAAATATTGTTTTATAGCTCCACCAGCCCAGACCCAAAAATTCAGTCCTCTGAGGAATTTCCCACTAGTCATATAAACCTTTCCCTTGGATGTTTTTTTCAGACAGGCATTAAGTTATTCAGTAAAATAAGACAGTAGCATCACATGCTTTTAATTGGGAAAAAAAAAAAAAACAACAAAGCCCTATAATTGTTTTGAGGAAAAAATAAAACTATACTTAGCTAAAACATCTATATTAAGAAAATTACCTCAATGCATGAGCTATGCATCATGCCAGAGTAAGTTCTGAAGGTTATATTGGCTGGATTTATCATAGTCTTTAGCTTCTCAACAGTGAGAGAACCAAACATTAAAGGAACCAGTGGGTCACAGTCCCCATGGCACTGAAGAACAGGAATCTCCTTGTTGACGCCGACAGCACCCTGTCAGGGGTGGGAAGAGAAGAAAGACAGTAAGTAGGATAAGACTTCAACATCTCTAAGAGAAAATAACCCCAGGGCACTACTCCATGTGGTGTGACAAAGTGAATTCCGTAGCCAAAACAAAAACAATAACAAAAACAATGAACAAGAAGTCATGCAAAAATAAAATTGGCACTAATTTCAGAATAGCACCTAAAAAATATGATTTCATATGAACATCATGTTAAGCAAAGTAGCTACTGAGTACTTCTTCAATTCCCCTTGTCAAAATTTAAACCCCCAGTGCCCTATTGTGAGAATTGCCGAGTTATCCAGCTGCAGCTAATACTCAGTAATAACAATACTAATTCCTGCACAAGATACAGTCTTCAGATATACTCATTCTGCCAGGGCAAAACTGCTTCAGAACAAATAAATACCTGAACAAAAGAAGTTCGTAGAGGAAGCCAACAGCTGAGGGCTACAACACCTGCTAACTTTTGATGTGTTGTAAGAGCTGTATACAATGATAAAGCACCACCCTAAAATAAACAGATTAGTATTAGAATGGTGAAGGTAATGTGACTTTCAACACTTGTTTCAGGGTCTTTGGTTTCTCCTTCAAAGAACTTTTTCCATTCCAATTTATTCTTCCTTAGAACCAATACTTAAAGCAGTATTTTTTATACAGACTGCAGGATACTGTTTGATATTTTAGAAGTACAAATGGTGGAAATATATTTCCCAAACAAATCCAGACCATGAAATATCTAACAAATTAAAAGGTAAGATTAAAATGCTAGCAAGGTGTTAAAGAAAAAAGATTTCCAGGCAACACTACAGAAGCTACATACATAACAACTATTAACTTTAAATAGACTGTTAATTATAGTAACTTTTTTCCACACGTTCATTTCTCAGTGAAAATTAATTGTTTAGATAAACTGAAAGGCTTTGGTTGTTCAGGCAAAGAAAAACTGACACCTCAAAACATCAGAAGCAACAAATACCTGTTCAAGTTTGGATTTTCCACATTAGGAAAGCTAAGTTATTCCCCTAGAATATGTCTCTTTCCAATTATACCTTACCTGAGAAAAGCCTCCCAGAATAATTCGATTGGAAGGAATTCCATTTTTTACTTCTTGATCTATCAGTGCTTTAACTGCAACACAAAGACCAGTAATTACAATGCACTCTGTTCTGTAGAAAGTCAAGGAGAGGAGAAAGACCATCTCCCTGATGTCAACATAAAGCTCATGAAAGAAAAATCTTGTCTGATATACATTAAAAAATTATCAAAAATCTATGATGCAATCAGAAATTCCAGTGCCACTTCCAATCAAGAAAACATGCAAGGAAGTCTTTCACTGCCTGGAAAATGGTATCACGTTCTAAGTATCCAGCATGACAAATGAATGCCACTATAGCTCTAGCTTGCTATTCTATCCACAGACTCTTAAAAAAGAACAAAAACAAGCATACTGGCTTCTCTGCCCATCTCATCTTTGAGGGTTTGAAGTGTAAAAGTGTTTTCACTGATGAACTGCCTACTTAGTCACGAAGTTTAAAAAAAAAATCAGTAGCCAAATTTAGATCAGCAACAATACACTGCATACATATTACCTTCCCTAATAATTTTGTCTTTGTTAATCTAACAGACTCTTTCAGACTTACCACTAGTTCTTAAGAACACATGGAAGTACTTTCAAGGCCTAAAACATATTCCTAAACATACCATTCTCTGCTGCTTGCTTGATCCCAACTTCATCTTCCTGTGAATCTGGAGAAAGTCCAACGATATCAAACCTTGCAAAAATAACAACAAAAGCATTACTCATTAAAGCATCCATTCCACTACTTTAAAGCACAAAACTGAGATACCTTCCAAATCAGGATGCCTGTTAGCCAACATATTTCATATCAATTATTCAGTTTCCAAGAAATCATGAGCAATCTGTGACTGTGGATAAAATGCTTGACCTAGTCAACCAAGTTGTTGAGAGCTTTGCTTTCTTCTGTCACTTATTGCAGATTAAACAGCACAGTTTTGATACTCGCTCCAAAAGCATCAGCAGGAATTTAAATGAAACATTTACACATTCAAAATTAAAACACTTCAAACAAACTCAAGTTACTTCAGAAAAAAAAAAATCATGAGGGCTGGCTTAAGAAAGCTGAAATTACCATATCTTTCCTGTTTTCTACTCAGAATGGATGTTCTAAACAACAGTTGCTACACATCCTAGTTCTACTGATGCATTAAATATTCTCACTTCGTAGCAGTAGTATTTACATTCAATTCAATACTACCACTGACTACAAATTCATGCACAACACAGACTGTAGATTACACATGGAAAATGAGATTAATTTTTCATGTAGTTTAATACATGCACATTAGTACTGAACAATAACCATTACCACAGATACACAGAGAATTGCAGTATACTTAGAGAGCAAAAAACTTTTGATACTTCCAGCCTATTAAAAGAAGCCATTCAGGTTGGTCAGGATTTTTAATTAAGACCAATGAGCTCAGGCCTCTAGATATCTTTTGATTCAAACTGTTCGCAGTTCAACAAATACTCACCATGATGGCATAGCCATGTTCATGTTTAAAGTAACTGGCATAACAGGCCTAAAAATGGGAATCAACAACATTGATGTAAGGTACATACTGAAAAGTAATAATGCACATACAGTTATGTCATTAAATCACATCTGTTTTCTACCAAACCATAAATAACACTAGCTACCCTGTAGCATCTCCTCAAGGAATCGCCCTTGAATGATAAATGTATTTGCAGAGACTGATTTCAGGGCTGACCCTTGCTTGGAGAGCAAGCAAAACATAAACAGATTGCTTTATATATCTACACACATGTAAAATACAAGCATATATGCATATTTCATGTAGCTATTCCTAAGTAACACCTGCAAATCACACTTCCACAGACAAGCTTGGTGGATGAAGGCACCTTACACAGCATCAGCAAACCTAACAATCAGCAAAATGCACCATAATGGCAGAGCTGAGCCACGTGTGCTCCCCTCAGCAGCAGAACCTGCTGAAGCAACGTCTGACTTGATCACAAATGCAAGACTTTCCCACCCTCCTGACCCTCCTGTATGGCATCTTCTCAGACAACTTCACTTGACTGTGTGAGGAACCAAATGTGGCTACTGTTTTAACTGACTGAAACAGAGGAATGTAAGTTCTGCAGGGAAGACTGAAACAAGACAAAGGGCAATCAAAGGGAACAGCTTGCTTACTTATTGCTGTTAGAGCAGAAGAAAATCTGGGTTTTGTGTTAAAATGAAAGCATTAAAATATACCTAGGATTATTTACTGACTCCTCACCCTGCACAGAAGTACTTTACTTCTCAAATTGCACAGAGAGCTCCAAATGCATTATTTCCAGAAGATAGTAAGAATATCCTGTGAACCTTTGAAATGCACTGTATGTACTATGTAAATTGCAACTACTATACACACACAGGTTTAAGATGTGCATGTGCATAATGCAAAGTATATTTAATGGTCAATAAAGCAAAAAATTACTCCTTGTTAAGAATGGCTTTTAACAAGTGTCTGGGGGTAAGGAGAGACCTCAATCCAGTGAAAGCATAAAGTCAAAACCATCTAACTTTATATGTAAAGATTTCCAATCATTTTTCAGCCTGAATAAGTAACAAAAGCAAAATATGAATATTATGAATGCAATTCTGTCCTAAAGTTCCTAAAAAGCAACAAATTATTTAATGGAATCAAAATTATTTAAAATGTTGTTCTGGTTAATAAATAAATAAACAAATGTATAGCCATCCCAAAATTCCACGTGACTTCATCATCTGTGCAAGTCCCTTAGTATCTAACTACAGAAAAGATGAAACAAGAAAAGTCACAAACTTACGCGTGCGGGCAAATGTATTTTACATGGGGGCTTCTGATACCAGCAAGTGCTTCTGACCATCCATGCCTGTTAACAAAATACACACTGTATGCCATTCATGTACTAGCTTAGCTCTTATGTTTATGTTGCTGCAACTATACAGTACATATAAAATATGCTGAATAAGGTCAATATTTCTAAAATAATTTTACAGCTAGTGCAATATACTATGAATACATTACTAAATTTAAAAGGTTTATCGTGTTCTTGAGCTTGTGTTGTATATGTACAGCCAGGGACACTTTATCTAATTTTATCTAGACTATCTAGACTGTAGCACAGCTGCAGAAATACCACTTTGGCTCTGTTTAAAGCCTGCTCTTTACCTGGCTGGGTTTAACAGCTCCAGCACTGCGACATATGAACATACAAACACATGCTGCTTCCAGACCCAGCACTGGCCCAAAGTTCACTGTGCTGCTCCTGCAGCTAAAGCAGCTTTTCTCCATAGGCAGCTTTCTCATTTCTGACTGCATCTCTTGATGTGGGAGAGGAGCAAACCAACACCTAAGCTAGGAACATGTACAACCAACTCAATTAAAGCAGGCATGTTAACTTTTGCTCAGCCTGCATACTCTCAGAATCAGGCAGTTTTTCAAATCTCAGGCACACGCTCTATGAATGCACAGTGCCCGACATTTGCCCAGGACATAAGCCATCAAGCTTCCTACAAACCAGGTAACCAGAATGCATTATTTAAATTAAGAGCTCAGTGAGATTCACACCAGGGCTGAGCTACACTTGAACTCAACTGGACTTAAAGCCAAATCTGTGTAGAACTGCTGGCTGTGCTTGCACTTTGCTTTAGCAAACATTCAACAGTCACTGGATTTTCTGACTTCTCTCATTATTCAGTATCCCGAACTCACTCAGCACACTGGACAACAGAGAGACGTTTCTAAGGAGAAAACATCTGTAACAAACACAGTGACATAGCTGAAGTTACTTGCCCAACAGCAGACCAGTTGTAACACCCTGTTTTTAGTATCATCCTACAACACAAATGCATGCTACATGAAGTTAAGGAGGTTTCAAACACACAGAGTGCACAGGCATTTGAAATTTGGGCTGGAGATGGCAACCTGCTTCCTAACAATACTTTTATATATATTTTTAACAAACTGTGGCTGATCTTACTTGCAGAGTATTAGCAATAAAGCACAAAAGACCAAGGAAGGATCTAAAGGAAAAAAATGACTGAGAAGAATGTTAGATGTTAATTAGATGAGAATTTGGAGATCTTTTTTCTTTTAGTCAACAGTAAAGATTAATTTGACAGATTTCAAAAACTGCACTGCATAAACATTTACGCTGATTCTCTACAACAATCCTCTGTGTTGCACAGTTCCTTCAGACTTTGACAAGTGTGTACAGGTCTCAGTGCCATTAACATAGAGATAAGAGAGAAAAAGAATACAATCTTAGTGCCAAGATGCAGGAAGGGACTGCAGCCTCAGCCACATCCTACCTGCCAACTGGGAGAGAGGTACAAAGAAGGTGCCAAGCAGTGAGCACAACCAGCAGGAGCAAATATCTCCCCTCGTAGAACATCGCCAAGTGCATGGACTCTTACATTTTTTTCAAGTTGTTCAGAGTCCAGATTTTACTTTAAGATCACACGCCAGACAGAGACATCTGTGACACTGGTTCAGTACCCAGGAGTTTGCTTAGACACACTCATGCCCAGGCTTACTTTATTACCATGTACTGGAGAAGAAGGAGTCGAATAACCACAACTAGGAGTAAAAAGCAACGTGCCAGGCCAGAAAGAAAAGAACACTACACTGAACCAAGCACAGGAACAGTCAGGAACCTGCTGTCCGGAAAGAAAACCCCAAAGTGCACCCACTTCTTCCACCAAATTTGAATGGCGAAGTATCACATTCAGACTAAACTACAGGTGTGCGAGCAGGAAAGATCTTTTGAGTACTCAGGAATGGGCTATTCAAATCAAATATCTGCCAGCATCATCCCAATACATTTGATGTTTTATCTGACATTAACCACTGCAGTCAGCCGCCGGGATGCAGCAAAGTACCGACTTGAAGCAACTTTCAGCAGCTCACTTCTCTAAGACACACAACCTTACACCCGGCACTCTTCACAGCTACAGGCAGTCACAACAGATCGCCATACACACCCGGTATCTCCCAATCCATGAAGAAAAATCACCTACGAAAAAAACAAAATCGCGCTATGAGACGACACGACTTAAGGAAAGCGAGTGCCCCTCTCCAACGGCGCCCACACCCGCGGGGGCCACAGGGCGACGTTCCCGGGCTGCAGACCCCGGCCGTCACCGCCCCGCCCCGCCCGCTGACACCGCGACCTTTCCGGCACCGGCAGCCGTGGCTCTGCGCGGGCCTCGCACCGCCCGCCTTCAGCCGGGCCCGGCGGAGAACAAAGCGAGGCGGGGGCCGCCGCCCGGCAGGGCTCCCGAAGCTTGAGCCGTCCCGCCCCGTTCCCGCTCGAACTCACGGCGGCCGTCGCCTTCCTGGCGGCCGGGACGATGGCGGGGAGCGGCGCCGACATGTTGTTGCCGCACATACACCGGAGTGCCGGGCGGCCGCGGGACGACGGCCAGCGGCGGGAGGCGGGGCGGGCGGGGGCCGGGGGCGGGGATGTTCCCGCCGTCCCCGCCCCGATTGGATGCGGCGGGGTTGGCGGGAGAGCGGCGGGACATGAGCCACCAGTGTGCCCAGGTGGCCGAGAAGCTAATGGCATCCTGGCTTGTATCAAATAGTGCAGCCAGTAGGAACAGCGCCGTGATTATCCCTCCGTACTGCTGATGCCGCACCTCGAGGACTGTCTGGAGTTTTGGGCCCCTCACTACAAGAAGGCGTTGAGGCCCTGGAGCGAGTCCAGAGAAGGGCAGCAAAGCTGTGTGGGGTCTGGAGCACAGGTCTGATGGGGAGCGGCTGAGGGAGCTAGGATTGTTCAGTCTGGAGAAAAGGAGGATCAGGGGAGATCTCATTGCTCACTACAACTCCCTGGAAGGACGGTATGATGAGGTGGGGATTGGTCTCTTCTCTCACGTAACAGTGATAGGACGAGAGGTGATGGCCTCATGTTGCAGGTTCACGTTGGATATTAGGAACGATTTATTTTCAGAAAGAATGCTGAGGCAGTGGCACAGGCTGCCCAAGGAGTGGTGGGGTCACCGTCCCTGGGGGTGTTCAAGAAATGTGGAGATCTGGCACTGAGGAACATGGTTACTGGGCATAGTAGGGATGGGCTGATGGTTGGATCAGATGCTCTTAAGTGGTCTTTTCCAACCCTAATGTTTCTCAGCTGTCTTTCCCCTTTAAAACTAGATTTCAAACGTGCATTCAGATCTGATGTCTGTCAGATTACACTGTGCTTCTGTAGCAGAATTTGTCCATGTCTGTCATTTGAATGTTTCTTATAAAATTATAAATCAGTTTTTGTGCTTTGAAAAGATTTGCGGAAAAAGGAAATCACAATATTCTTTTAATGGATTAATATGAAGTCATGGGAAGCAGGGAAAACAGCAAAAAAGAAAAACCCAACAAGCAACATTGGACAGAACTCATTTATCCCTGTCAGATCAGATGCTTGCATCACTGAACTAAGCTGTGCTTTATGGCCAGAAAGTGAATGCTTTGTATTCATCAGTTCATTCCAAGCTCGCAGACCAGCTCTGAATGAGTGTGGCAAACACATTGCTTCCAGAATGAAATGCTTTGTCCTCTGTCTTCTGCTGCATGCGTCTTTGTCAGATACTTCCTCCCAGGAAATCAGTCTGCTCGTTGTATCTTGCTGGGTGGTATCTGCCTAGTGCAGATGCTATTTGGCAGCTCAAACAGTGCACTGTGTGCATGGCTGCACAGCTGGTGTTTTTGAACACCACGAGAAGCAAAACAGACTTCATCCTGTAACACAGATTTCTGCAACACGATTACAAACGTCCATCTCATCTATTGCTTACTGGCACAAGTCAAGGTTTCCAAGCTGAGCTGCCTGGTAACTTCCAGCAGATTGCTTTGCTGCGTGCCCCTTAGTCACTCCCGTTTAGACGCAGCCTGATGGCTTTAAATTCTTGGCTTTATACCACGGGGCTGAGGGCAGTGCGAGCAACAGAACAGGGAAGAAATCCAGTTCGGGACCTAAGTCATTCGCGTTGTGTGCTGACATCCACCCTGACGCCCTCACTCCGCCATCTTTTGCCGCCCCTGCGCGCTCCCGCCTTCCCAGGCCATGGCGCCGCGCGACAGTGCTGGGAGGCGCGGTTTACGGCTCTTGCCGTAAAGCAGCTCTGCCTGCACGGCGCCGCCGTTGTCCTTGGGAAGGCAGTGGCGATGGGAGTGAATGGCGTGCCCGCGGCCTTGCAGCTGCTGCGCTCGCTGCCTAAGGTCAGCCTGGCCAACCTGAGGCCCAACCCGGGTTCCAAAAAGCGGGTGAGTGTCTGTGGCTGGTCGGCTTCCTGTCGCTCGTCCGTCACAAAGCCTCTGGGAGACAGTGGCAGGCCTGGGAGAGCAGCCAGGGCGGGGTGGGGTGGCGACTTTGTGTGTTGGCCCCGTATCCCTTGAACCTGTGTGCCTGTGGCCATCTCCACGGACACCTCGATGATGGGCGGCCTTAGGTAGGCCTCAGGACTGTTGTAGCGGTTGAGAGATGTTAAAATATATGGAATACCGAGTATTTATGATTGGTAGTAGTGGTACGTGTGGAAAAGGAGAGATTAGGCAGAAAGCGATTGTCATTCCAGTCAGTATTTATTATTAGTAGCAATTGTTTCAAAGCAAAACTGAATTTTTTCTTCCCATCCCTACTTATAATACATCAAAGAAGTGAAGAAAAGAAGCCCAACTGATATGGGGGCAGTAAGAATCATAGAAATAGAAAACAAACAGGGAGCATCAGGCAGAGCATCCCTGTCAGTGCCCTCCAGAGATGCTAGCAGACCTGGTGAGTTCTGCATATCTCTAAGCCCACAGGCCCCTGGCAAGGCAGGAGAATGGATATTCTTTCCCACTGCAGTTATCAGGGGTTGTCCTGTCAAGTTGCTTCTCTAGATGCAGCTTTGTAGAGGTGAGAAGGACCTGGAAGAGGAGGCCCTACGTTGAGCTTGTGTTCTTATTTATTTATTTATGTATTTACTCTCAAGCTAGTAGTACCCGTATTGTCTGAACTTGAGGTTTAAATAAACTAATGTTTTCTTTCTAGTGTTTGTTCTCAGAACTTTTTGTTTCTCAAAATAGCTGCTGGGTATAAGAAAACATTTTTTGTTTCTTGTAAGCAGAGTTTTTATGTGCTCATTGGGTCTTTAGCAAGTGACATGCAACTTCAGATAGGAATTGAGACGTGGGTTGATTGATGTTTGTTTTCCCCATGTTCCTTCTACCTGTTGGCTTTCTGTTAGAGTTTGTACAGATGGCCTCAGCTGACTTTCCCTGGTGTTTTTATTTTGGTGCATAATGGCTTTATTCTATGATTAATCTGTTCAAATTAGTGGATTTAAGAACATCTTACTTCACAAACAGATATTGTGAGAATAGCCAGAATGTTTTGATTAATCCCTCTGACAATCTAAGATCTGGTCAATATACCAATTGCTTTCTGTTTTTGACCGCAAACTGGTGTATGTGCAGGCAGTTGCCAGAAAGGGTGGGCCAGCAGTGCCCTCCCTCTGACTCCAAGTACCTTCACTTCTACTGTGTATTTGTGCTGATGCTAAAGGTTGTGTAATGAGCCAGATCAAGGAATGAAACTGCTGGAAACTAATTAAAAAATCAATTTTCATCCAGTTTCATTTCTTGATTTATTTAATGAAGAGCTGTACAGCACCAGAGATTCTGTAAATAAGGCGGCAAAGTATATAGGTTAGGGATGAGACAGCTTGCATTAATGGCAGTAGTTTTGTCTAGCACTAGTTTAAGTTACACTTAAACTCCATGCTAATTAATATTAATTGAGGTAAGTTTTACCTTTTAGTTCAGGTGATTCAAGTATGTTAATAATTTTTTTAATTACTTATAACCACATTGGCTTTTTTATTAATATGCCAGTGCACATTAGGTGCGCCGTAACTTAATAAAAAGCATAAAACTATGGATTTTGTGTCTTTGTGGCAATTCTAAGACCTTAGTTTTACTAAATCTTCTGTGCTGCAGTATAATTGCAAAGCATGATTTACAGTATTAGGAGTGCCCACAGTTTGCCTGAGTGTTGGATGTGAAAAATTAGAATGTAAAGAGACTTAATGAAATGTTTTTAGTAATGACTTATTTAAATCATTATTGAACCAACAGGGATTTTGGAGTGAATTTAATCAAACTTTGCTTGTTAATGTTACAAATCATGTTTAAAACATGTTGCCTTATGTATTGTGATGCCTACCTAGAGCTGACTGCAAAAAGAGTCCACGTTAACTGCTTTTCTGACTATTTTTCTCCTTATAAAAGAGCTGTTTCTAACTCTTCTCCCCCTCCCAAGAATTGGTGTTTTGTTGAGTTGTATGTCTCAGAAATCTTATGTTTTATAGATTCTGCTCTACAAAGTAGTTAACTAAATGTGTTGTTTATTGTTTTCAAGGAGAGAAGACGTGGCCGTGGAAGATACAGAGGTAGAAAGTGTGGCCGAGGTCACAAAGGGGAAAGACAAAGAGGAAATCGCCCCCGATTAGGCTTTGAGGGTGGCCAAACTCCTTTTTATTTGTCTATACCGAAATATGGGTTTAATGAGGGGCATAGGTAAGTTCTTTTGTAGTCGGACATAAAATAATCAGTCTGCTTTTCTTAATCTTTCTCCTGAAGCCAGAATCTATCTAGTATGCCGTAGCAGTCCTTATTACTGAACAGACCTTGCCTACAAGCAGAATCTCCCATTTCTCACGTGATATGTATTTCTTTTAATTCATTATTTCATTTTGCATTGCAGCTCTTCTTATTTGCCCCTTTTCTTTGCATAACCCCTCCTTTGTAGCAGTCTATCCCCTACAGTTAAGCTCATTTATCTTTTGGAACATTCCTTCAAATGTGCTTTTCCTCCATGCCTGTCTTCACAGCAGATAGCTGGTTGGAGTGACTGGAAGCAGGCATGTTGCCTTTAATGAACTCCTGTAAAGATGTTAGGTTTCGAAGTGTAGTCTTAAGTTTTTCTTAGTTATTCCAGTTTGCTTTATTCACCTGGATCTCTTATGTCTGCTAGCCAAACAGTTCTGCTTTTCTTCATTGCTCTACTTGCTTAGCCCTGCAGTGGTATCATTTATGTCTATCTGTGCTCCATTTATTCTGCTCAGTATCTTTGAAAAGCTCAGTAATATCAAGTCTGTCAGATATTAAGTCGTCCTTTGTTATTGTTTTCATCACGTGCTCTGCCTTGTCAAATACTTCTATCCCCTTTTCACATTGTGCTTGTTTGTGCGGTTGTCCCTCTTTGAGCTTTTAACACTATTCACCCAACATGTTTGTTTTTTTTTTCTCCAGACTCTTTTCTTAGCATAGATCTGTGCTGGTCTTTGTATTCATTTTCTTAACAGTATTTCTCCATCTGTCATTATGTTTAGGTTTTTGTAGTTGTCTGTTTTTGTTTCTTTTACATGTGGTCACAAAGACTTGTGTATCCATACAATGCTGTTATAGGTATTAGTAACAAAAACATGTGGTGCAGAATGTAGTAACAAAACCAAGGATGTGGTGCAGAATGCAAACATTGAGCTTCTCATGTTAGCAGTGGTCATAAGTTTATTAATAAAACAACAACAACCAAAATCCAAGCTTCTGCAGTGACAAAAATAGAAGGATCCTACTGCTTTTTAATCACAATGGGTACATGTGGAAACAAAAGGTACTTTTTTAACTTAAGTGTGCTCCAGAGACTACTGTGGTAGAATAAGAGCATAGTGAACAGTGTCTCTGGAGTTTATCTTTACCTCTTTTTTTTTTTTTCTTTCCTATCTGCAGTGCTATTCCTCTACTTTTTGAACTTTTGTTCTGTTAGGAACTATCTGACTGAGCTAATTCTGCTACTTGTTTTTTTTTTTTTCCCTGGCTTAGTTTACTGTTAATAAAGTTAAGCTTCTTCTCAGTTTCTGTGTAGGTGAGTTCCAGTAGCAGTAGTGAAATCAATTGCATGAGGATAGTTTTGAGCATCAGCAGGAATGCTGTGCAGTAGGCAGAGATGCTGGAATTGGGGAAACTATTCTGAAGATTGGATTGTATAGTTAAGTTAGAACTTCATAAAAGGCAACAGAAGATTCTGCTGAAGATGATGGCTATTGACAGAATGCTCAATTTTCTTTGGCAGTAGTTTCTGTTTTGTTTTGTTTTTTTTTGTCAGATTTTCCAAATGCAGTAGTGATGTTATCAAACTGGATTCACTTTAGTGTGGTGATTATTTCATGTCTTGTTGAATTACCAAAAAATGCTTATACTTCAGCTCATGATGTTTTGCTGCTTCCTTAAACCAACCAGCTTGACAGCAGCAAAAGGATGAATGTCATATTGGAGGGTGGGAATTGAACGCGGAGTGCAATCTTGGTCTATAACTGGGGGCTTGTCAATTTAATTTAATGCAAATTTGGCTTATGAATAAATCTGTTTTAAGCATTTAATTGGTTGTTTTATGACTAGCTAGAAAACTGAGTATGTCCAATATATAACTGACTGGCTCTAACAAGGTTTGAATTTCGTGCATTTCTTTTTGTTACTTTTCTTTTTTTTCCCTCTTGTTCCTCCTCAGCTGCCGACGTCAGTATCATCCACTCAGTCTTCTGAGGCTGCAGTACCTGATTGATTTGGGTAGAGTTG
This sequence comes from Odontophorus gujanensis, assembly GCA_013399175.1. Lineage (NCBI taxonomy): Eukaryota > Metazoa > Chordata > Aves > Galliformes > Odontophoridae > Odontophorus > Odontophorus gujanensis. Next base: position 65,808 of record VXAB01013318.1, read on the forward strand.
ACCCTACACAACCCATTGACTTAACACAGCTTACTAATGCTAGAGGTGTAACAGTACAGCCTCTCAAACGGGATTATGGTGTCCAGCTGGTGGAGGAGGTAGGCATACAATACAAATTTATTATTTCAGGCAGCATAAAGCCTTGGGTGTTCAGTTTTTTCACACTAGATTGTCCAATTGTTCTTCTGTTTTGGAAGCATCCTTGCTTTTCGAAATTAGTTTTCTGTAGAATTTGTTATATTAAACCCACTAGAGGGCAGTATGGGCTAGGAAAATACTAGGGGCTTGTCTTAAGATCAGAGAGAATATATGAAAATAATAGTTAAAGAAATCATAACTATAGGTTGAAAATTATTTGGGAAAGAAGATTAGGACATAATAAAATAAATGTATGGAAATTTTGAACAGGCAGGCATTTTTAATTGAACCTCTGTGACTAAAGGAGACCAGTTTGGTTACCCTTCCTGGGACAGTAAACAGAGAAATCATAGTATGTTTCAGGATAAAATGTTTCTTATAACTTTGCAGAGAAGAACGTGCCTATGCCTTAAAATACTCCTGTTAATGTTACTCTAATATATATTGAAACTTTCAGGGTGCTGATATCTTTGCAGCAAAAATAAATATTGAAGTGCAAAGGGCATCTGAATTAGCAATTGCAGCCGTAGAAAAAAATGGAGGTGTTGTTACAACATCGTTCTACGATCCAAGGAGTTTGGGTAAGAATTTGTGTTCATTTCTGACTTTTTAAAATATGAAGATTAAGTTGCCCAGATTTCAAACATGCACTTCCTCCATTCTGAAAGCTTAAGCAAAGTATATGTTATATAGATCTTGAACTGCAGTGCCTTCTCAGTTTTTGTTTTTAAAATAACCTTCATCTTTTTAGTCCTACTGGTGTTAATGGTTATTTACCAGTCAGCCAAGTTGAGAAATGCAAGTTGCTGTGTAAATAGAAGAACTCGGAAAGGACTGATTCACTGAACTTTTGTCTTAACTTTTCCACACATTTAATAACCCTTGGGAAATTCCGGGGAAGATTGATTTAAATGACACTTGAATGTTGATATTTTTAATTTAAAATTGCTTTCCAGTTAAAATGAGGAAATAACTAAGTTAGAGGAGGTCAGAATCATTCCAATAAAAATGGCTATTGTTTTGAGAACACTTTCACTGAAGAATGTAGCTTTGCTTTGCTCGAGGCTGCATCCTGCCTGATATTCATTCATGCAGTTTTTATTGACAGTAATGGAGCTTTCATGTGTGAATGAGGCTGAGGACAAGAGGAGTAGAATTCTTTTGTGCAAAATATGTTGCCCTGGACTGATAGAAGCTTTTTGTTTTTTCTAATTCAGGAAATTATCAAATATTTAGTTTAAAAACATTTGAAACATTTGAAAAGTAATTTGTAAAGTGTAGCAAAAAACTAGGCAAGGGTAGTCTCCCAAATGTCCACATAGACTCATGGAATGGCTTGGAGGGGACCTTGAAGATCCTCTCTTTCTTTGTCCCCCTACCCCACTGTGGACACTCCATCCAGCTGCCCAGGGCTCCATTCAGCCTGGCCTTGAATGGGGCCCTTGAACGGTACATGCACACCTTCTCTGGCAAGCCTGTTACAGTGCCTTTGAGTAAATAATTTCTTCCTTATATCCAATCTAAATAAACTGCCTATCAATTCTTTCCATAAAATAAACTTATGGAAACAGTGAAGTTGTCACTCGTCTGCGTAAATAGCAATTTTTAGCATGTTCGTCAGAAGATAACCATCTTCTTCAATGTTACCTTTCCAGTGAAAGCATTCTAGATGTATTAGAAATGCTGACTCATCTAGAATGTTTTAACTGATATTTATAATGACATTTGTTCTTCGTTTGGGTAGGTGAAACTTGTAAAAAAAAGTCTTGTTCTGACTAAGAATATCCTTGAGATTTGTTTTTTCCTTGGGTTGTTTTTAATAAGTTAACTTAATAACTTATGTAGCACAAAATATGAAGCGAGTGTAATTTATTGTCTCTAAATATTAATTACGAAGGATCATACCTAATCTCTTTGCTTTGCATGCAGAAATTTTAATTAAGCCAGTGCCATTTTTTCTGCGTGGCCAGCCTATTCCAAAGAGAATGCTTCCACCTGAAGATCTGGTGCGTTATTACACCGATGCCAGCAATCGTGGGTACCTGGCGGATCCATCTAAGGTTGCAGAAGCCAGACTTGAACTTGCTAAGAAGTATGGTTACACCCTACCAGACATAACTAAGGATGAGCTCTTCAAAATGTTAAGTACGCGCAAAGACCCTAGGCAGATATTTTTTGGTCTTGCTCCAGGATGGATCGTCAACATGGCAGACAAGAAAATTCTGAAGCCAACTGATGAGAGGCTACTCAAATACTATAGCTCATGAATTGAAGACTGGAGACAGCTGCAGGTGTACAGGAAACATCTGGATATGAAATAATGGCTGCGAAGTGGTGTTTGTTTTCTTTTGAAGACTCCTGTTATACGAGACAAAACAGAAGTTTCTTTATGTAATCTACTGGTGTAGCTTTTGCTGGTTTTGATTGTCATAATACTGTGTATGAAAAATCTTAACATTTGGAAGTCTGAAATAAAGCATGCATTCGACCACTTTCTCTTGCTATTATTTGCCAGTTATTTTTGTCAGAAAAGATAATTCAGTGTTGCATTTGTTTCAGTGGATGTTTCTGAAGAGTAGCTTGACTTAATAGTTATTTGGTTTATATTTTTTCCTTTCAATCTGAAGTCTGAAACATGGTTGTGTAAATCTAATCCTAGTTTTAAATTGTTATACAGCATTTCAACAGTACAAACAATATGAACATAAACTATCAATTTTTCTTGGATGGGAAAAATTAAAAATAATTCTTCAGTACTTTGATGATTTCCACTAATTAACCTCTTGAAGTTCATGGCAGTGTTTGAGATTTTGCCGCTGCCAAACAAATCTTAATTTTCTTTCTTGTTTTGTTTTGTAGTCGTTGTTTCAGGTGGGATTGAGAAAGACACAGTATGTAGTTTGAAAGAACTTCATTTGAATTTCAAAAACAAAAGATAACTGTCTTAGCAACTGTTGAAATGGAATTTAAAACTTGTCCAGATGCAGATAGAATGGCACTGCTGAAAATGCACACGGAATTCAGTGACAATGAATATTAGTAGTGCATCCAGTGATGTTAGATTATGGATTGGGAATGTGATGGGCAGGATATACAATAATGATCCAGTTTTCAACTTCATCACAGCCTATGCGTGGTAGGAGACTGATTTAGGTGGTATGAAAAATAATAAATCATTGTTATGGAACATAGAATGTAAGAACAACTCGATACAGACTGGGTAAATGTTTTCCAACAACTGCTTGTTTCACCAATAATACTCTAGTATTGCAATCCTACACTTTATCCAGTTGCTTAGGATTGGGCATTTTGGGATGACAAACCAAGCAGTAAATTGAGAGGTGAATCTCAAGTTAACCTGTGAGTGATTGATCTGACGCTTCACGAGTTAGTGAGATGTTTCATAATTACTTGAACTTGTAGTGGGAGCTGAGTTTGGCATTAAAGTAGGGATAATTTGGATATCAGGATGCAGGAAGCGGTCCGGAAGACCAGAGCATAAGAATAACACTTGCTTTCCAATTTTTTTTATGTGCCTTTGGAAATGCTGCTTAGAGTTTCCTGTAGCAGACAAACCACCCCATCACCTAGGGAAAGCCTTCCAAGTGCCACAGTCTGCTTCTAATCTGTAACACCTGCAATTCACTTGTGTGCTTCAATAAGGAAAGCATTTGCTTTTCTTTCAGAGAATAGAAGTAGTGTGGTTTTTATGTTTTTTTGGGTTTTTTTTGGGTTTTTTTTTTTTGTCTGGTGTTTGTCAACCACTCAGATTTCTGCTTCACTCAGCAAGTAGTGTTGGCAGTCCCTGTGAACATCTGTAATTACAAGACAAAGTGAAGTGTTCTCATGCAGAACAACTAGCTCAGAATCCAGAGATTTGCAATGGAAAGTAACTATCTTTTTTTGGTCAATTTACACTTGAGTTTCAAGTGTCTGTTAATGTGTGTGAGATGCTACTAATAGTGGCCGTTCTGATTTATAGCTGAAGTATAGGTGAAGCACAGCAAAGCAATGTAAAACTGGATTGTGGATAGCAGGAGTTTGCTCTTACTGGTGTTAACATCAGTATTTTATAAGGTGCACAACACTTTTTTGGCACATCACTAGTAGTATCGCCTGCCAAAAAAAAAGTATAGCTAGTGTTGACTGTGAAGTAAATAACTTTCTCGCTTTAGATGTATCCTGTTCTGCATCCTGATGATTGTAGGTTTGGAAACTTAAATGACAAGCAATACTTATTTTTACTGTTTTTTTGTGTTTTTTTTTTTCCTTTCTGTTGTTGCTGTTGTTACAATGCTGCCACCTCCATTTGGGAAGGAGTTGGAGGGGGAAGAGTATTTATTGCCTTCCCTTATTTGTGCCATAATGTTTCTGTTTTTATGAATCAATTCACAATTGTATTATGTGGAGGTGGTGGTACTCAACAGGAAAGCTACTTAACTGGAAGCGAAGGAGGAAGTTAGTCATATTAGTGAAGACCAGAAGACAAAAGTGTTTATGTATCATTGTGTATTTTTGGGAGGAGGAGAGGGGGAAAGGCAACTTTGTTTCTCCTTCTGCTCTTTGTATTCGAATAGACAAATTGCGTTCAGTGATCTTTTTTCTAAATGAACTTCTTTGATACCCACACGCGTGTGTACGCTCTGCTTACTATAGGGTTCTAAGTGGTTTTCAGGTGAAAGGGTAACTGGGATAAAATGATAACAGTGAAAGAAAGAATGAAAACAGGAAACAGATGTCTGGTGACGTCGAGTGATTGGATAGCACTTATTCAAGTGAACGACATCTTAGTCACAAGGCAGCTGTATCCTGGCTCTGGAACTATAATGCTACAAATACCTCGGAGCCAAAACAGCCACGTTCCACAAAATCCGGTCATTCTATTTTATAAAGGTGATCTTTTATCATCTTATAATTGGAGAGGGCAAAGGGGGCTGTATGTTGCTTTATTTAAAATATGCAATGCTCGTCCTTTTTTTCTGTTTATAGTAGTTAGCATTTTATAACACTTGTTCTGATTTTATTTACTAGTGAAAAAAGCTATAGAGGATTTCCTGTTCATTTTATCTCATCAGGAGCACAAGTCTCCTGGCAATTGAATACAGAATTATCAAAAGCAAGATATTGACAAGGTTTCCAATAAATCTGTAATGAACAGCCTCATAGTGTGGGCTGTCATTTGTTCAATGATCGGGCCCTTCACTGGCATCCAAGTGCAATCTCTACCTGGGAATCTGCACCATGTTTTCATGTTCATAAGTTAAATGATTGTTTGGGTATCCTGTTTTGATAATTTGTTGTTGTTGTTGTTGTTTTTTAATGTGCAACAATTAATTACACAGCAAGAAGTGCTGAATCTGCTGTAACTGAAAAGCATTCCTGATTAGCTGAGAAGAAGCATGTTTGTGTCATAAAATACCAAAAGTGGAGTTCATTTTTATCAACATCAGGCTGGAATGGTTCCTTGATAAAACCAATTGCATATGTGAGACTGGAATGAAAAGGTCTCTGAACAACTATCTAGCTCTGTAATCAGAAATGCACTATCAGGTTCACATCTATTGTAACTGCAAGTGGCTGACTGCAGGCTTGGAATGAACCTAGTTAAAATGAATGGCTTTTCCCTTTCACTTATATGTACAACAAAGACGGTTCTTCGAAGAGCTACTGACTCATTGCACTGCATGCTAATTTATTAGTGTTTAACAGTCAAAAGTTGACCAAACTGTTCACTGATTTCTGAAGACACAAAGACATAAATTATTGGCCCTGGCCTGAATCTTCACTGGCAGAGTGCCAACATTGTTTTGACACACGAGCATAATTGATGTCAGTGCTCCAGGAAGTCATATAATAGTGATCAATTATGATGATAGCTTCCCATTGCTACTTTATTGGGTTTTATTTCACTACTTAATTAAAAGGCTAGTTCAGAGCTAATTTGGCACTGCTGAGCACTCAAACGTTCTGTAAGATTTGCCTACATGAACTTGAAATGGTTGCTCAATTTGTTGTTTTAAGTATTAAATATTAATATTATTTTTGTGTATCTCTAAAAGTGAGATGCAGTCTCTGTCCAAAGTGGGCAACTTCGTGCTGCGGATGCAGATTTCTCTGTTAAAATTTCCTGATCAGAGATCAGATGAGAGTAGTTTTACTGAACGCAATGTCTGTATGTTTATTGTGTTGTCATTCAATGTGTGAAAAGTTGTACTTGCAAGTCCTGGTGTGGCAGAATTCTTACCCATCAGAGGAAAACTGAACGCTGAGCTCCTTCATCTTAGCCCACGTGGCCATCGTTGCCTTTTGTAGCAGAAATGTGTGGCATTGTCTGATGAGCTGTCAGTTCCTTGGTGGAAGCAAGCTCTCCTCAGATCTATTCTGTCTCCTCCGTTGCATCTGTGTCTTTCAGCGGTCTCTTCTCACTTCTCCTGTTGTAGTTGTGGGAACTGCAGGGCTCAATCATTCTCACAGTGTCATCCTGTCTGCCCCACTCCAAGTTTGAAAATCTGGTTGTTTAATGTGCCTCTGGAGCAGGAAAGGTGTTGATCATTCCTGCATCTGTTTATACGAGGGGGTTTTTCGTGGCTTGAGTTTCCTGGACTGGTGTTGCTTTTGTTGTTAAAAATGACAACGGCAGAGTTGTTTACTTGTTAACCTCGTAGATTCCAAGACACATGCCGAGCAGTGTGGAGTGCTCTTTGAGTGATGGATTCAGAGCTTATTCAGAGTCAAGGAGCACTCTTGGAAGGGTGTCTGTGCACTTAATTCAGGATTATACACACTAGATCCCAAAGCCTTAACAGACAGATGCTTCTGTGTATCGTGCCCAAACCAGTCTGTCCTTGCACTTTTGAAAACCCAGCCTCTGTAAGGTTCATGGTCTCCTGATAGGGTCACCCTCACTCATCTCTAGTCTATAAACATTGGAGGAGGTTGCATTAGCATATTGGGTATTAGCGTATGATTTCTCTTTAAAGTTAACACTGTTAGTTGTTTTTTGTTTTGTTTTGTTGTTTTTTTTTTAATATCCAAATTAATGAAAGAATAATCTATGTTGCTCACAAGCACACAATTATTAGAGGTAACTTTGCAGAATTCTGATTGTCAGTCAGTGGAATGTGAACGCTCACTGCATTTAGCCTGGAGTAGACACCTGAGCAGCTAAAGTGCTCTCCAGGCTCCACTCTCTCTGACAGCAGTTTTTGCTATATAGAACATTTGCACTATGAAGTATCTAGAACTGAATCCCAATCTCTGTGTCTTCAGTGAGTTGCAATGCTTGAAGAACGAACTGGAATGATCTTCGGGATCAGCATATCACCCAGATCAGCACTGGGAACTTCTGAAGCTTGAGCCATCAAGTCCTTGAAAATTAGCACACCAGTGCAATAAAAAACAAGCCAGTTGTCATAACACCACAAGAGATGAAGCTCTAGCAACAGATGATGAGTGTTACCTTGCAGCTATTGGAGGTAGCAGCTTTTCTGAGGTACAGAAATCAGAAGCCCCTGGGACACTTTCCAAGTGGACATTTCCCATTACCAGGCTCTGCACTGGTACTGCCTTTCAGAGCCTGCTTATATTCTTGTCCCTCTTGGTGCAATCAGCTGCTGCTGTTTGTGCTGACTCTAAGGTATGTGCTTCCTCTGTACGCAAAGCGTGGAAATGAGAGCCGCCTGAACACTCAACTCAGAAAAATGAGAGAGGAGGTTGGTACCCTTCTAAAGCATGTGCTTCAGCAAGTGGTGCATGCAACCATCAGAAATGGTGGCAGATATTTAAACATAGGTGCTGCTCTCTGACATATGCAATCTCAGGGTCACCCTGTGACTGCAGTGGTGAGTTCTGGTGACCAATTGTGAGTTCTGGTGAAGACCTATTTAGGACTGACACCTTTACAGATCTTAACATGCCATTCCTCTTATTTTCAATGATTCCTGGGTCCCTGACACCTCACAGACAAATTTGTTTTTCAGTGCCCAGACAATCTTTATCTTTTTTTCCCAAGTAAATAGTACTTATCACCGCAACAAGCAGCCTGGGCATGGGCCATGTACTAGACTTGAAACTGCTCCAGCCAAAATATTGTTCTACTGGTTTTATGTTAGCCTTGGCTTACGTGATACTGCTGCTGCCCTGACTTCTAGGACTTGTGGAATGTTTGGGCTTACTGCGTCTTTGCTGTTGGCTTTTGTTGTCTTTCTGTTGTTGGAAGGCTCCATCCCTTACAGGTTCATCATTAAAGACGAAGGTTTACTATCAAGAAACAAATTACCATTAACAAGGATGTGAACCTGTAGCACACTTCTGCCCATGTCAGTCTTTCTCTGATCATTTGTATGCATCTGAAGGAACCAAAGCACAGAGATACCTTGTCTACTAGTTGTGGAAAATGTAGTCTGTCCATTAAGAGAACCTAAGAAGAAAATAGAGGGAAGAGAGCTGTCGAGATTTTTTTTGCTGCATCTTATGAAAGTGTACATTTTCCCACTTTAAACTGTTGCTCTCAGCAAAGCTGGATGGCATGGTTTGCAGTGTATTAGGAAGCCATGCACAGAACCTGGAATGCTACCAGGACACCATGGGCACTGACAGGCAGCTCTGGTACTGTAGTTGGGCCCAGTAAAAGAAAATATAGTTTTCACAGACCTAAGAACATGAGATACAAATTACGAAATTCTCCACCTGAGGAGATTCCAAAAGCAGAAAACTTTCGCAGAGCGTACTCGGCAAAAAAAAAGAAAACCACTTGCAGAGTGTTCTGCAAGCACCATTCAAACTTAATTACTTAATTACTCTATATTTTTTTGCTGACTGTACTGTTGTGGGCCATAAATGTTCAAGAAATCATTTAAAGAATACATCTTAGGTTTTCTTTGTTGTCCTTAGTGCTTTCAGCCCCGCAGGAATCTTGTTTCCAAGCATTGTTCCTGTATCCAACTGGGCTACAAACAAATCTAAGAAGCGGGTGCCAGCATTTTCATGTGGTGGCACTGTTCCAGGAACTTGTTCTTTAGGATAAATAGTAAATATTGTACAGCTTGCAGAACAGTTCTGATTCATATCTTATACTAACACTGATTTTATTCATTGTTTAAGAGTATAACTTCTCAGCTGCATCCACACTCAGTTTTCAGTCATGTTTTCCCAGCTTGAAAGTAATATTCCATACTCACCTATAATATTTAATAAAGCACTGCATTATGTGGTGCATAACTATCCCATGCAAACAGCATCCTTTCCCCAAATTATAAGAGTGTTCTGATGATTTGTAGCATTGAGAGCTGCATCTACTCCCCGGGGTAGACAGGTCTACTGTCCTTCTGGTACAGGCAATGCTGACACCTAGTGACCAGATGCATTTATTCCTAAGGGAATTCACCGAGTTGTGGTTAGGTTACTCATCAGTCGTTTCTCAATCTGGATAGTTTGAACTCCAGAGTGAATAGTTCTTCTAAAGGTCGAGTTAAGGTGACTTGGAGACATTCAGGTTTTGAACATGCTCTCATTGGAGCTGTACCTTGCAGCTGCTCTAAGCAAATTGAGACGGCTCCTGTGTTTTTTTTTCCTCAGTGAAATCATGGTGTTTGGATTCTCTTTGCTCTTCCCTTTTTAATGAATACAAAGTAAAACACAATGGGATATTCTCTGACTGCTGAGCAAGTATGTCTCACCAGCACACTGCCACCTGGATGGTGCTGCCTGTTTTGTCATCATTGTAGGTCCTGCTGGACATACTTTGGGATCTATGCCTCAGTGAACTACATATTGAAGACAAAGAAGAAAATCTAGGTAAAAGACACTTCCAGAATGCTTGTTACCAAATTGAAATTTCAAGAGCATAATATCTTTCTAACAGTTTATGTGTGACCTCTGTTAAAAGTAGCTATATGAATTCAAAAAAAGAGTCACCCAGTTGTGAACCAAATTAGAATTTTCCTTGCAAGAAAAATGCTTGACTCCATCTGCAGATGTTCTTGGTGGTTCCCCAGATGAATAGATTTCACATGGAACCATAAACTGTAGCCCTGAAGTAACAAGACTTGGTGCAATCCTTGGGGCTGAATTTTTTTTTACCTTTAAATATCTTTCAAAAGTTTCTTCAAATATTGGCATTTTGGTTGATTCTGCATTACCCATCATTCCTAGCACTGTATTTGGCTATCCAGATTTGAAGCTCAGTGTTTTTCTGTGGCTGAAAGGAAACTTTGATTCTTCCTGAATGAAATAACTAGGAACATGCACAAGCCCTGTGTTGTTGAATGGAAAAAGCAGGCTTCTTTTCCTCCAGATAATCTCCCATATCTGATTCAGAACGTTATGGGCAGTTCAGGTTCTGTACCTGCGGTGTGTTTCTAATTAGCTCATGAAAAAAATAAGGTTCTGCATTTTAAAATCCACATGCTCTGATAGGGTGTGTTAACAAATGTCCAAAATAAAATCTTTGCCAAAGGCAGCAGAGTCCAGTCCCTGAAGAATACTCACCTCCTAACAGTCTAAATGGCTCCTACGGTTGTTCAGCAGTGTTGTAGGTATTTGTTAGTGTACATTTGATGTTCATGTTCTTTGTGACAGGCAGGACTGCTGGTGCAATTTGCATAATGTCTCAGTGCTGTCACCCAGCAGTGTGTGCCTGATGAAAACCTGCTTTTTGTTTTCACTGCTGCATGCAGCTGCCCTTGGTATCTCGTCAAAAGGAGCTCACAAGGAAAGAAGGTTAAAAGGTAAATACATTTCCATCATCAATTTGAATAACTATTTTTTTTAATTCTTGAAAATTAGCTCTAAACTTATAATAGTATCATTCACACTGAACACCTAATGATCTGTTCTGAGCTATGAGTCACATAAAATGTAACTTCAACCCGTTATAAGAAATGAAGAAAGTATAGATTCTCGGTTTTGAAAGCTAAATATTGGTGACCCTGAGAGCCTTGAATGTGATCTTTGTTTTTAGGAGAAATGCAATATTTAGTGAATCCTCTCACTTTTCTTCTTTTTTTTTTCTTTATTTTTTTTTTCGTTTTCTTTCCTTGTTTTTTTTTTTTTCTTTCTTTCTACCTTTTGGAGGTGATGGGAGTTCTGTTAATTGGCCATACTAAGCCAATTGTTTTCATTATTTCAGACTGTTAGGGCAGGATTCCTGTCTTTGTTTAAAGCAGTGCTGAAGAGAAAAGTAAAGTTTTCCACTAGCTAAGTAATGTTTTGTGACTATAGACAGTAAAGGACAGCACCTCCTACAGTATCTCTCCTCTATGGATAGATACAGGTCACAGCATCCTTGCAGTACTACCCACAGAGCAGGGGACCTAGTGAAGAGCCAGATCCATGCAACCCTAAAGTACCACATAGCATGGAGCTCCAGCAGTGGGGATGAATGAATGTGTGCATGGAGTGAACAGAAAGCCCGTGGCCCCAGTGCATGGTAACCACATCGTCCTCCCCGCTGTTGTAACCTGAGAGGGGAGCAGCTTTGGTGCCTCCTGATCACTGGGTTAAACAAACCTGCTGCTTGCTGGGTTGTGAGCCTGAGGAATGCCTTCCTCTGGGTTAAAGCAGTAGTAGACAGGTCTTGTGTATGTTTGGCATGGAAATCCTCATCCTACTGTCCTGTTCGAATGTCTACAAGCTGAGTAGTGGAGAGATTGTTCCCTTGCTGGAGGAAAGCTGTGTGACTAGAACTGGGGCAAGTTGTCAGAAGAGGTAGCTTTTAAAGAGAGTTAACTCTCTCTTTCACTGTTTTCTTGTAACTTATTGAGGCAAAATTGTTCTGTGGGGACAGAAGCGGTGAGTTATCCATGCGCTGTTTGCCCGCCTCTGTCCTGAAGCCTGCAACTCCTGCAAGTGGAGGACATTTTCCTCACGCATTATCCTAAGGCTACTTTCACATTTCTCCTCCAACAAAGCTCACCTGCAAGGACACGACTATCAGCTGCCATGCTCTCCCGGGCAAGAATTACATTTTCTTTCTCCAAATAATGGCAAACCCCACATGAACCATCACAGGCCTACCATCAGTTAGTGAACAGATGGCATAGCAAAGCACTTCATCTTTCAGACTCAAATGTCTTTTCAGGAACTTTGTGTGCTGAGAACAAGTAAGAGACATAATGCCAGGGCTTTTCTTCTGTCATGCTTGTATCCAAAATTTTTTTAGTGATACTTATGTTGAAGGACCTGGGCCATTTGTATGTACATTTCCTGTCCTATTTTCCATACTTTTTTCTGCCAGTTCACTTGGATTTACCCATATTACAGTGTAACTGGATTCATCATATACTTGCAAATATGAAGTACAAAGGCATATCTAAATTTCCATCACAGATAAAATTAAGGTTAAATGAAGGTTAAAGCTAAACATTCCTGCTTGATCTTAGTTCTTCTTGAGTCACAGGATGTCTCCCCACTGAATGTTCACTTGAATTGCACAGAGCTATGTTCCAAATACACCAACTGATGAAACTTAAGGCATTGGGTTTTAATGTTGTCGAGACTGTAGCGTGGTGTTTTTTTTCTTTTATTAATAGAAAACCATCAGGAAAGGCATAATTCAACATTGAAACTTGATAGGGAATAGTTCTTTGCATTATATCTCTTCCACTAATATTCTTTTTTAGAAGAAGGCAACATGATTATTTCTGCTGACTGTGTTTGTTGACTATTTATTGGTGTTTTTTGACTCCTTTCTGAAGCAGAAGCTTTTGAAAATTCCTAATTCCCCTTTCCTACAAAAGCTTAACAGTTGGACTTGATGGTTGTCATGGATCCCTCCCAACTCAGGATACTCTGTAAGTGGAGGTTCAGGCATTAAACTATACAGTACAGTGCGATTTAAAAATAATTTATCTTTTGTATTTACCAAGGAATGGCTATGTAACTTTTGCATATTTGATCAATTTGTTAAATTACTAACATCAGCAGAAAACACTAAAAGACAGAAGTATTGAAGAGAGAATATAAGGGTCTCATGTAAGTGAAAAATAGTTGCTGTGACATGGAAGGAAGTTGAGGAGCTTTTCTGTGTTCCTGGGAGGTATCCACTTTCTTCACCCATTTCCACTTTGCTAGTAAGCTAAAGCCTCTGGCCAGGTGAGAGACGTGGTCTCTCAGGACACAAATCTGACTCATGACAGAGTTCTGTTCAGATAACCCCTCTATACTAGTTCGTTTGGAGCAATTAGATAACATATCTTCTTTGAGGTTTTTTTTTTTTTTTTTCTTTTCCTCCCCCCATATCCAATTTGAAAACAAATCTATAGCAATGTCTCTTATTGACAGCAAAAAGACCATCCTTTTTAAGCCTTGTCTTGTGATTATAGTCCATCAGCAAACTACATCATGGCTGTGAATTTATTTTAGTGACAGTACAGTGCACAAGTACATCTACAAAATGTATCCCAGAGAGCATAAATATATCATTTGTATATAACTTTACAGACTTTTCAAGTAAAACTATGACCTAGATGCCTGATAGCCTCCAGTATTTCTGGAAGACTATCAGCATTGCTCAAAGCAGTTGGGATGCACAGGTCAAGCAAGAGACACTGGATCTGCAGAGCCCTTTACTCAATGGGCAGCAGCACTCTTAGCTGCAGATCCATTCACAATACAGGAAAGGAAACATGATTTGATAGTGAGCACTGACACCAGCTGACATTCCTAAGTAGGATGGCTTCTTATCAGAGCCTCATACAGGCAGAAGCTAAAGCCCTTAATCAGTTTCAGGGCTGCAGTAAAGTTTTCCTTTGTTTTAGTCTGACATCCTAAGAAAAGCACTGTTGTGCAGCAGAACAGCCTTGCCTGCTGGCTCATCCTTTTGTTTCCTCTCCATTTCTTTTAAACCTTTTGAGCAGGTTCTGTGTATCAGAGGAGTGGAGGATGTCATCTGCAGAGAGGAACCTGGGTGTCCTGGTGGATAACAGGTTGGCCATGAGCCTGCAGTGTGCCCAGGTGGCCAAAAAGGCCAATGGGATCCTGAGATGCATTAAAAAGTGTGTGGCCAGCAGGTCAAGGGAGATGATCCACCCCTTCTACTCTGCCCTGGTGAGGCCACATTTGGAGTAATGTGTCCAGTTCTTGGCTCCTTAGTTCAAGAAAGACAGGGGTCTCCTAGAAGGAGTCCAGCAGAGGGCCACAAAGATGATTAAGGTCCTGGAGCATCTCTTGCATAAGGAAAGGCTGAGAGACCTGGGTCTATTCAGCCTAGAGAAAGCTGAGGGGTGATCTTATGAACGTTTGTAAATATCTGAAGAGTGAGAATCAAGTGGATAAGTCCAGGCTCTTTTGGTGGTGTACAGTGACAGAACAAGGAGCAGAAGGCACAAACTGGAACACAGAAAGTTCTATACAAACATGAAGAAGAACTTACTTATTTTGAGGGCAACAGAGCACTGGAACAGGCTGCCTAGAGAGGCTCTGGAGACTCCTTCTATGGAGATATTCAGAAGTCACCCGGACACTTTCTTGTGCAACTTGCTGTAGGGAACTTTCTTTAGCAAGAGGTTGGACAAGATGATCTCCAGAGGTCCCTTCCAACCGCTGCAATTCTGTGATTCTGTAGGTGTCAAAGAGAGGATGATCCCCCAGGCCCCGAGAAGCCAAACAGGCAGATAGGAGAGGAAGCTGGCATGCCGGGGACAGACAGGCTGGGACGGGAATTCCTCTTGCAGGCACCAGCAGGGCCGCTGGGGGGAGGTGTGGGGCCGCGCTCGGGCCCGGCGCTGCCCGCGGCCGCCGCCTCGCTCGGCGCCGGCGGGGGTGGGAGGTGCTCGGGGTGCCCCGAAGCACCCGGTGCCGTTCACGGCTTTCGGCAGCTCCCCGGGGCGTCTCCCCGTAATAAATCGATCATAAAAGCTTTTAACGCTTCAAGTCGTGCATGGAGATTAATGAGGCAACAAGTCGGGGCGGGGGGCGGAAAGGAGGGTTTGGGAAGATAATGGTTGGTAAATGGGAAAGCTGCTGCTCTATTACCTTTACATTTCCTGGTGTTAAAAACCGCAGTCTTTGAGGATGTCTCTAAGTCAGAAATGGGCAGATGAATGCTCTCGTTACGGTGGAATAATGAAGCCTTGGTGAACTTTGGGAGTTTGTCCGGAAAAGAAGCACTGACAAGACAATATGCCAAGGCCCCTTGTAAAGATACCTTTTCTTTCCCTCACCAGATTTAAATGGCGATACAGAGTATAAATTAAGCAGGAGATGTTTGAACCAGCTCTTAAACTGTTTAGAATTACACCGATCTGCTCACAGTCCCAGCTGCCTCTACCATCGCTGTTCAGTGGGTGTCAATTAGTTCCTCTAGGGCTCTGCTTACGAATTCAGCAACCAAAGGTATGCAGGGATTTAGTGCTGCAGCAAATCAGTCAAACGCTGGAACGAGTAGCCTCGGGGAATCAGATGCAAAACAAAGTTCATCACCAGCATTTCCATGTTTGTTAACAGAAGTACTACGGGAAATTAATTTTGTGAGGAGCATTACATGCCTATAATGAGGCAAGAAGCCCTGCAATTATATACTGATAGGGGAAAAAAGTGTCTATCACAGAATCACAGAATTGTAGGGGTTGGATGGGAATTCCAGAGGTCCTTGAGTCCAATCCCCCTGCCAAAACAGCTCCCTAGCCCAGGTTGCACAGGTAGGCGTCCAGGTGGTTCTTGAACATCTCCAGAGAAGGAGACTCCACCACCTCTCTGTGCAGCTGTGCCAGTGCTCCGTCACTGCACTGTGAAGAGGTTCCCATGCACATGTGTGCAGAACTTCCTATGCTTCAGTTTGTGGCCGTTTCCCCTCATCCTATCACCACACTCTGCTTTTCACCCTGAAGTCCAGTAATGCATCATTCTGTGGACCCAGGCACAAAATGGCTAATTCTGTGCTCCCCAGTGTCCCACACAGATGGAGCAGCATAGTTGTGGAATACAGATAGATCTTCTCATCAGCAGTTGTCAGTGTGAAGCTAGGACTGAGAGCAATCTCTCTTCCCTTTACCATCAGTGAGTCATCTGTCTCTTTTTCACGTTGTGTATGGGAAAGATGTGAATGAAGAGTGAAATCATATTTTGAGATTTCCTGGAATTTTTTTTATATGGTATTTCAGAATAAGTACACAGGTCTGTCTGAAAGTAATGCCTCCTGTGTATTGCCTTGGAAACTAAAATAGATACAAAGAGCACAAAAACACTAAGGGAAAGAGCAAATTCTCAGCTACAAAACACTATTTTTCAACATAGTCACCACCATTAGCTGATTCACACATATGTGCTGATTGAGATGCTTTTCATTTCATGATGTGGCAGCTGTGTATGGATGCCTGGAATGTGGCTTGTCTTTCACATCACTGTTGTTACTGCTGAAGTGCACCACCCATTGCCTCACTGTGTTCACATCCACTGTTTGTTCTCCATAAATGCTCAGCAAGCATTGATGAATGTCAATGGGTGCAGTTTTTTCAGCACAGTTCAATTTCAGTTCAATTCCATACCTTTGCTTCACATACACTTCCATGTCAGACTGCCCCTCTGCTGCCATCTGTCACACAGCAACAAAATGTAATGGAACACTGAGGGAAAGTTCAACCTCTACTGCCATGCCACCAACATCCACATCTGATGTTGTAGGCTCACATAATAAAATAGGAAACATAATTTCAGAGCAGCCCTTGTATATCAGAGGAGGACTGTCTTGTTCTTAGCTCTACTGGAGACAACATTTTGGGTTTTGACAATCCAATGTTTCCCTAAGCTCAACTGCTGGACTGAAGTCCACTACAGTCAGACACCATTTTAGAGGGGAAATATAATGCTAGCACCATGTTTTTCAGTTACTTCTATAGAGTATAGAAAGAGCTTTGGCTCTGGCTGTCCTCAGCTCCTTCAGTTACAGGCCTGAGGAAGTGAGGCAGCACAGATCCGACAGCAGTCACTGTTGTCTTCCCTGCCCTCCTCAATGCAATGAAATGTATCTATGGGTTTCTCCTGCATGGCATGACAGACTCCTGAGACTATTTCCCATGTTCAAAGGCAAACATCACTGCAAAGCCTGATGACTGCTTGCATCTTACAGATTGCAACAAGCTTCTGGAAACAAGAAGCTGCATCGTAGCATTCTGGAACAAGGTGAAGTGAATAGCCTAGGAGGCAATTTGAACTGTGTGCATCTTAAGTGTGAAACTCAAGTGCACAACTAAGGTTGGATAATTTTATTTCTTAGGGATGATAACTCTAGTCGATACAACTACAACCGTGAGCAATATCAGCTGGAAATACTCAGATCAGTTTCTGCCCAGCTTAAGTCCAGCCTTATGTGCTCAAAGTAAGGAGAGACTTGCAGAGACTTTTCAACTTGTATTCATCTTAAATGACCTGTGGAAGGAAAGACGTGGAAGAAAAGAAGAGGAAGAGCTCTCGTCATGTGAAAATGCACCAGCCCTGTCTCCAGCACAGCGAACTGGGTAGACACAGGAAATATAATGTATTCTGCCTTTACATGATGAGTGATGTGGGAGATCTTCGTGTTTGTGTTCAATAAATGCAATGTAGTGTTTCAGAAGGCATTTGGAAAAGATTCTTGCAGTTTCTATCAATGAAGTCATCACCTCTTTGAAGAGATAGATTGGAATAAAATCTGAGCAGGCTAATAAAGGAATTCTCAAGCCCTTCCCCTACTGAATGAATTTTGTAGTTTTGATATATCAGAAATTGCAGTGATGTCCAAAGAAGACTTCCCAGGTATCAGTGAGCTCAGCCTGTGGACTTAGCTGAAGTCTTAGTGTTTAATAGCTCTAATCAAGGAAATAAAACCCTTCAGAGTTGCCCTCAGTGTTTTCACAGATTTTGCAATATTGCACGATGGATGGGGACTTAGAACAAAAGTGCAAGTGCAGGTTCAGCCATTCTGAAATAAAACCTGCGCATATGCAGTCTCTGATGATATAAAGAGAATTCCTGCTGAGACAATCTTCTACTTATTTGTTTCAGGATCATATGAACAGGCAGAGAATGTCCTAAGCTTTGTTCCTAGCACCCAGGTTGACAAGCTGTCCAGAGTCAGAATAACCCTGGCCTCATACTTCTTCCTACAGTCTCCTACTGAGTGTAAAATATGGCTGTCTTGCAGTTTGAATAAGGCTTTTAATATGCCATGGGATGTCACGGTCCACAGAAGTGGAATACAGTGTTCTACTTGCTGTGAAATAGAAAAAAGCTAACCAAACTGGTTCCTTCCTCCTGAGTACATGGTGACTGATTTGAAGTTCAGTCACCGAGACTAAAAATATCAGCCTGATCACAAAGGAAAGAAAAACACTCGACAGATGGATTTAGTCTTCCTTCAGCGTGAACATCTATTTGCCACTAAAAGTTTGGTTGGAACGCTGAAACCAAATAATGTGATCTCTTCTCAATCCATCAAGAGCAGGCTGTGGCATAAGGTGGATGCTGTTTCATAGAACTGAGCTCTCAGGACGGATTTTCAGTGCTTTCACAGAAAGCAAGCTATTTGGAAGGTTGTACATGGCTGGGGGAAAAGAAATATGAAGAGAAACAACTCTTGGGAGTGAGGCTTTGTTCCACCTCAGGACTGTGCTCACCTCAGCTGAAGTGCTGACTCCATCCTCACGCCCACACAAACCAGCACAGATTGCCCTGAAGAGAACGTGCGGTGCTTGGTGTGATGGTGCAAATGACAGTGGTTATAGAAGTGTCAGGAACAGCAAGCAAGGAATGTGGCATCAAACATCACCAGTGCTGCTAAGTTTCCTACAGGTTTCTCACTGCCTTTTTATCTCCTCATCTTCCAGATAAGTAGCAATTAAGATCTACCTGTGGTCGTGACCATTATCTGATATGAGATGCCAACAGCAAAATAAACACACATTGCTTTGTGTCAAACTTTGCTTAGTGGTCAGGCAAGTCCATGGTGAAGCTGTGTGTGAGTGCTGAGGTATGCTGAGGTGAGACAGCTACAAGACATTTTCTGGAAATCTTTGCTCTATTTCACAGGCTGTACCAAGGAGGACCCTGATTCTGAGAATTATGAGTACTTTTCATCATTTTATGACCTCAAAGCCAGCACAGAGCTGTGTTTACTTTTGAGCTCTGCAGCATGCTGTTTTACTGTGTTGGACTTAACCAAGGCTACTGTCCAATTTTAATAGATGTATTTTCCACAGGAAATTAATGTATTGTTTCCCCAAAGCTATTTCAGTCAGTAAGCCTCGCTGCAGGCTGCCTGAGCTGCACGTTACTTCAGCTGGCCAAATAAATCAGGTGCCCTCGGACGGTCCTCTGCCTAGTTTTGGCCAAGTGAGCTGTGACAGTCCCAGGGCTACCAGCAGTAGCTGACAACCCTATGGATTTTTCACATGGAAAACCACGTACAGGGAGGTTCCTAACTGTGCTAGTTCTTTGGTGATCCGTACTATGCGAAGTCACCATTGCTGCAAGGATTCAAGAAATGTGTAGATGTGGCACTGAAAGTCATGGTTTGTGGGCATGGTGGGGATGAGCTGATGGTTGGGCTGGACTATCCTGGAAGTCTTTTCCAACCTTAATGATTCTTTGATTGTATAATTTTAAGACTCTATAGATATTTTGTCTATACTGTATATAGATATAACGCAATCGCTAGTGTGCATATTGTAGTACCAGGATATGTGATGCTGAGTATATGATTTATCTTTGACTGTGGATTAGTATATATGGGGTTTGGACTAGATGATCTGGAGGTTGGACTAGATGATCTCTTGAGGTCCCTTCCAACCGCTATAATTCTGTGATTCTGTGATTTTTATAGCCCATTTTTAAAAATTAGCATGAATACTTTGAATTCTTCCCCTTTTTGGGAGATAATGCCAAAATGGTGGCAGAGGTTCAGCTTCACCTTCACCCCTCTTGCTGACAAAGCCTTACGAGTGGCGACGATGCCTTCCCCGATCCATTCTCTGCCAAGATGACAAGTCCCTCACTGCTGTCAGCCAAGTGTAGGAAATCCACACGGCAACGCGGAGAATGTTTATTGTGGAGGGAGAACTTTTGCCCTGTGAAGTCACCTCCTAGCAGTCACCAGTAGGCTTCTGATATTCTATCACAGGAAATTCCTGGTGGGCCACAAAAGCGGTCCCCTGAGTGCAGCTGCCGGGGGAGCGGCGGTGTGCCGGGCTGCAGGGCTGGGCCCGGGGCCTGTGTGTACCATAGCACCTGTGCCCTGTGAAATGCAGACCGTGTGCTCCCAAACAATGTCCCAATGAACCGTACGGAGGGCAGAGGTCACGCGAACCATTATTGTGCTGCATTTTATGCAAACAAAAAAAAAATGTATTAGAGGATGTGCTTTGTATTGTAACGAGGTACTGTAAGATTATATTTAGGCCTGGTGGCTTTGAAGCCCTTGGTAACACAACCACATAATCACAGCTCATGATGCTAATGAGGAAGTTATATTATAAGGTACTCTAGCTTACTGGGAATGGTGTAGGAAGAATTAATAACCTTTAGGAGAGCATATAAAACCAGCTATCACAGCCTCAAACGCTGGCTGCTCCTTTTCTCTGCAACGGAGAAGGAAGGAAGATATCAACTGGAAATTAACTGTCTTCATGTTGCCTGGCAGATAGCAGTTCCTTGCACACCTTCAAGGTGCACAGCTCTCATTGGCATGTCATGTTCTTTGCTCTTCTGCCTATGTTTCAGCAGGGGATCACGTCAGCAGGACTGAGTGGGGCAGTGCACTGCAGGGAAGGGAGCTTGGAACAGATGTGCACCACGGGGCTGAGTGCAACAGGGTTGCATCTCCCTTGACTTAAATACTCCTCACTTTTAAAGGTAGGGGTGTTGTGGATTCAAAGTACTCACTGACTGCTGTTAAAACAGTTGCTGTTCTTCCAGAGAGCTACTATTGGCTTTTAAGGATTTCTGGCTCAAAAGCAGCAGTATCTTTGTTAGATGTTGGAATTTGCACAAAACAAGATTTGATCCAAACGTAAGCTGTTGCACTCATACAAATACAGCTTCCTTTTTGTCAGTCCTGAAAATAAACTAAAGTGTTCTTTTTTCTCCTCCTCCTCTCCTCTCCTCNAAAAATACTATCTTCAGCGTTCCATAGGATTTTGATGTCTCACTTTCTGTTTGCTATTCCTGCAGCACTGCTCTGTTCAGTGACACTGGCATTATCATGCAGTTTTTGGCAGCCTCATCAGAGCCAACTGTGTGCAGCTATGAGGAGCAGGGTGTCACAACTAGTGGCATTAGCCCCTGTAACCACAGCAGTGCAGCATGGCACAGGTATACCTTAAGAGATTGTGTTTCTGGGGAACTTGGGGGGTCTGTCTGTGAGCTTTTTATTGAATTATGAGTGTGACTATCTCCTCCTTCTCTTTTTATCGCAGAGAATACTTAGGGGAGGAATGCCATCATTGTGCCAGCCTGCAGCACCTGTACCAAGTTACTAAAACACCAGAAGACATACTCTCCAGGCCTAGAAGCAAGGAATTCTAAAGATGCTTTTAGAAAGTGCCCATGTGACTGAGTAGTGTACATACTATTTTCAAAAAGTGTCTTGCTGAGAGATGATGGACTGGGTAGGGGTGCAGATAAATCAAATGGACATTTTCAAAAATTATGCCCCTTATTTTAAAAGAAAGGAAAACGTGAGGCAATCACAAGCTGATTCAGCATCCGGCAGTCTCAGCCAAGTCATATTTTACCTCTTCCCTTCCCTCCCCACACAAAACTTCCAGGAAAACCTGCAAAGAAAAGGCATATGGGGGTAGGAGGAGTCTTGCTTTTAATTTCTGTACCTCCTATTCAACACAATGCCACACAATGCACAGGATGCGAATATCCCAAGACACCTTACACAATACAAGTAACAAAAGCACACACACATGCAGAAGAAAGGGGGAGAAGCAAGCATGACAGAGTTACAAAGCAAAGTGCAGGTAAATCTACCTCCAAAGTGCTTATGTGAAGGATCTCCATTAATAATTCACTTGTAGAAATGAGAAGAAGGGGACTGGAGAAATATTTCAGTGAACATGAGAACTAGATTTCTATTTAAAAGCTGGATTTGTCTATTTTTCTCTGCTGCGTTAAATGTAGTGGCCAGATCTTCATTACCAGCAAAGGAGTAGGTCCTAAGGAGGTCTTTGCACTGAGGTGCAACAGAGATGCTCCTATGGTTGTGTACAGAGCACCTGGTGTCTGTAGAGCACTGGGTCCCATAATGGCTGTGATGATAGCCTGCAGAAACTGCAGAGGTTTGAAGAATATCACCATGGCTGTCATGTTTTTTTCACTTTCTTTTGGCTGAGGAGAGTGCAGGTAGGCTGCACTCCCAAGAAACACCACCTAGCCTGGTTAAAGGAGATCCTTCAGGAGATGGGACCGCATCCATGTCCTGGTGAGGTGCAAAGTGCCTGGAGCAACGCCCAGCATTACAGCTCCTGTCAGCACTCAGTGAGTGCATCAGAGCCTGATCAAAGAAATCCAGCATCCCTCCAAGCCTCTTGCTGAGGCGTGGCTCTGCATGTCCAGCAGAATGACCATGCTGTGGGTGAAGCACCAGGAAGCTTGCCTGACCTGCTTTCAGCTCAGGCACAGTTCACTCAGGGTTTGTGATCTTGCAAGGTCTGCAAAGAAAACATGATTCCTGAGCAGGCCACTCTTCAATGTTTGTCTGGAGTTGCCATGAGCAAGGAAGTATTCTGTATTCAGATAGGAATGAAAACAAAATACTTCAAACAATCACACAAATAAATAAGCAAAATCGTGGATCAGTATCTTTACAGTATGTTTATTAGAAAGAACAATTTTTAACATACGAAAATAGGGCTTCATATGTAGATAGGAAGACTAGATGACTTTTAGTCACAAGACTACTGGCTGGTGCATCAAAATCCAGTGTGAACATACAAAGGCAGAGAGGAGAAACTGCAGGAAGCAGAAGTGGACTATAGCCATGAATCACTTCTCCCTGTGGAATGGGGTCACTAGAGTAACTTGCTTAACAGATTACGTATTTCTTCAGTGTATAAGAAAAAAAAAAAATGAAGTTGGCACTTTTTATTGTACTTGTGTATTGATGGACAGTTGCTATAAGTATAGCAGGCAAAGAGGATTTTTCTGAGCATCTCAGTTGCCTAATTCTGGATCCATACAACCAGCAATACCTCACTCTCCCTTAAAGGATGTTCAGTTTCCACATCAAACATGTGCTTGGTGTAACACTACTGGGAAATTCATTAGGAGGAAGGAAGAAAAAAACAGAAAGCAGAGAAATTTTTTTTTTAGTATTTTATATTGTGAAGTGTGATGATACAGAGGCTTTTGATAACAGCTCTTGGAATTCTCATTAATGGAACAAGATGTCCTGTACCCATCAGCAGCCACATCATGGCACCTCTGGCTTTGGTACACAGTGCTACAGCTGCTGTACTGCTTGAAGCTTCTGCAAAGGACACAGATTTATTATGTTATGTATCACCACTTCGTACATTTCTAACAGGATTGCACTCTGGCTTTTGCTTCTGTTTTTCTTAAAAAAAAAAGAAAAAATCAAAACAAACAAATGAGGCATTGATGTACAAAGGAAGGGTAACCCTAGCTGCATGGAAAGGTGTCTTTCAGAGCAAGAATGTGTTCAGGATGTTTGAAGACATATATAAAAAACTGTTTTTTTATTAACCAAGTAAACATTACTTAAATAATTGGCTGAATGTTAGTGTGTTTGTGCCCTGTAATCAATGGCCTGTGTTTTAACATGCATTTGGATAGACAGATGAATACTGGTGCCTCCTTTGACAAGGCCTAGCTCCACTCTGCAGTGAGCTCCTCACCCACCCCTGCAGCCTGCTGCTCCCCATCCCACCTCACCCTGAGGAATTAGCTGCCTCTGGCCCCAGCTGGCACCTCCTCACCTTCCAGCTCAGGAAAAGGACTCATTTGTTGCCTGAGCATTGGGCCGAGCGGTAAAACTGCCCCAGAGTGAATCAGTAGGCTAGTTCCCAGTAAGTGACTTCATCATTCTTGTGTTTGTATTTGGCTAAAAGCCAACAGCTTGCTTAGGAACATGCTGGACACAAATGGTGTCCGTGTTAGTGTATACCATGCGCACATATCCTCTTAGCGCGTTCTGGCATTCTAAGTGTGCGCTCACATGTATCTTTTTATAGTAAAACAATATCCAAAGCTTATCCTATAGATACTCTACATCTAGGTTTGTTTTTTGTTTTTGTTTGCAGAAAGCAGAGCTCCTATCTGTGTATGAAATGTGCTGATATATTCCAAGTGATCCAGAATCCAAACTCCTGTGCAGACCAATAGAAACACAGGTAATTTTTGCAGGGTCTTTGCTTTTAGATAGGGGTTGGAGAGACAGAACAAAAAATAATCCTTTCTTTGCACTAAATATTTCAGCGGTATCAAGAGGTTTCTGTTCTGCTCTAAGGACATAAAGACCTTTTGGGAATGGGGCAGTTTTTCTGCTTGTTTATTTATTTGTTTAGTGTATATAAAACCAGAGAGACTGGGGCACAGTGAAGCAGCACTGAGATCCGAGACCAGGAATTTAAGGACTAATCCGTGGGTTTGACCTGATCATGAAAGTATTCATTGCTCTGTAGAGAAGCTGACTCTCTCACTCATGGGCTACAACACCAGTAAACTGCTGTAAAACTATTACATTGTGGAGAAATTAATACTATTATTTTATTTAGACTTTCTCAGCACAGGCTGGAAGCCATATCAGACCTCCTGTCCTCTAATTCCGAAATTCCATCATCAGATTCTGTGACAGATCAAACTATAAATTGCTGAATGAAATATTTAAAACCAAGGTATTGACAAGCTGCTACACATTTAATTCATCTTGAGAACAGAAAGGATTTTCTGTGGGGAGTTTTGTATGGAAAGGAGGAAGCCTTGAGTGAGCAAGAAGTATGGAGAGAAGCTTGCTGAGATTTTTGATATGTAAAAAACTGTAATGCAATCATAGCTGGTGACTTCAGACTGCATATCAAGGCTAACACCCTTCATGCCTCCAATGTACACAGAGCCCTGGTGCGCTCCTGGTTAGACACAGATCTGTAACCCTGAGGGACAGTCACCAACACCAGCAGCCTCAACCCAGCAGAACAGAGGGAAAGTGGTGCAAAATCTAAACCCTAATTTGTCAATTTGTTCCAGAACCACACATACGAACATCTCCCTAATTATTTTTATTTCAATTTTTATTTAATAAACAGAATCTAAGCACAAGGCAGAGGCACCTCTTTTTCCACTCCTTCCTCCCATTGGGTTCCATCAGGGTCTCACAGTACAGCAACCACATGATATTTGTTTTCCTCTGTCTGGTCATGTCTTCCAAATAGAAGTACGGCTTGTGACCCATGTTCAGTTTGGACTAATATTTGTATTTCCAACTAATGGCCTCAGTTAAAAAAATCTGTTTGTGTCCTGCCACTGCAGCACAAACACAGCAAAGATGAGATGTTCTGCCAAAGCTACTGGTAAAGTATTGTGAGGGTTTATGTTTAGGAGCAAAAACCAACACAGCAGTTTGGTGCTTATTCTGGTTGCCACCAGGAGGAAGGAACACATGATGACTGCATCTTCAGGAGCTCATTTGTTGTAGCACCTGTGCTGTGAATTTGGGCCCTCTTCCTCAGGCATGAATAATTAGTCTTGAGAAAGTGGGTCGGCCAAGTATGTCTCTTAACTGCAGGTGGTGAGTATGGGCTACGTGGTTTTAACACAAGTTTTGGCCAGGAAGCTTCATATCCAATGGGCATTTTCATAATTACATCATTAGAAAAATAAATCGCACTATCTCTGAGTGTTTGGACAAGACTTTGGCATTATTGTCTGGGCTATGAAGTGACTAAGTGCAGTAGGAATGCCAGCTATGAGCAGAGGAATTCTTTACATCCCACCCAGGGGAGTAAGAGGGAATCTCTGGCACATCCCAGTGCACAGTGCAAACAACGAGACAGCTTCCAGCTGCTGGACACAGCTCTACATGGAAGTGAACTACAAAGTGGGGAGAGTGTGAGTGTGTTTTGTTTTGACTGTGTTGTAGTGCAGAAAGATCTATTTTTCCTTCAGACCTTTTTTTTTTCTCCCCTCTCTCTGTTGGCATTCCTTTTGTTTGTTTGTTTAATTTTAGGAATTTGGACTTCACTTATCCCTGGAAAACTCTATGGCTAAGCTGAAATAATGATTATAAAAAGTGAAAGCTGAGAAATGGAATGGAAAGGATTTGGTGAAAGTGTCAGCTTCATCATTCCCCAGAAGGTACTGGGGTATTTCATTCATCAATCTCTACCATTACTAGCACAACGATGATAGCTGAATGCTAAATTCTTGGCCATGAAAATAATGTGCCAGGGTTTTATACACTGACACCAGCTAGCTACCCTATTCTGGAACTGCAGGGCAATTTTTATGTTTAATCTTGGTGCTAGTCAACAGAGATATGCTCTTTAGGTAGCTTGATAAGGATCTGCTTCCATCTACAAAATTGTTATAGTTATGAATACTTAGTATTTTCCTGTCTGCTGCTCACACTGCCCCAGCAATGCTGGTTAGTTCTTGTGAAGGCCACAGACACCCTACAGCATACATAGTAATTAACAGTTCTGCACTAAACTTGCCTCCACCATGCTTGTCAATTCTGTGAGACACATTCCTGCTTTGTGGCACTTCAACACCATCTCCTAAGTCCTCTGGTCAAAGGCATAATGTGATCAGACATGGTTTGAAATTTGCATGGTCCTGTGTAGAGCCAGGAGCTGGAATCAACGATCCCTGCTGGTCCCTTCCAACTCAGTATACTCTATGATTCTCTTCAGTGACTCCAGGAGTCTCCAGCTGCAGGTTCTAACCAGAGAAATTGGAGCATGAAGCTAATAGTGCTCCTGCTAGTACCAATGCTGTAGGCACAGGGCTGCATTAGCTAACAAATCAGACCATTAACCAAATGGAACGGCAACATAATGATCGTACCTAAGCACAGATGGATCTGAGCTGAAGCATGTAAATGTAAGTGCTAGCTCTTCTCATGGGGTCTTTGTGAAGAAGCTAACGGGTATCTCCATTCCCTATAGCTTGGTGAGTGCCACTGCATGATTGGTCATTTGCTTCACCTGCTGTTCATTGAGCTGCTGCTGATACTGGAAGGGGTTTAAAAGGTTAGCTGGCTAGATAAGTGTGTGCTACAGCAGAAGCAGTAAGGAGTTCTTTGTGCATGCTAGATACCCTTATGTGCAGAGGAAACTCCTTGGCATGCCCTGGGGTAGCTGATGCTGTCACACTAAGCCTGGGGAAGACTTCAGAATCTGCAGCAACGTGTACAAACTGCTGAAATAATGAAGTGAATTTAGGTCATATGTGGGTTTGGAGCCTGATGTGGTGCATGTGGCAGCAGAGAAGACTTTTAGCATCTCTCAGTTTCTTTTATAGGGCCATCACTATTGCTTTATCCCTTGAATTTTACAGTAAGTGCTTAGGGGAGCGGTGAAGCTTTTTCTCTTTGAAGTACTACATAGTAAGATGGTAGTGGGTAAAGAACTGCTTAGGCCTTCATGTCAGGCCCCTGATCTCCCAGGTATTCACGTTATAAAGTCCCTTTCCAGCTTCTCTGTAATGGAAGCAGAGACATTTTGGAGGCTGACTTTCTACAGCAAAAAGAGATTAGATAAAAAGATGATGCAAGCTCACTTTAAAGAAAAAGAAGAAAACATGAAGGAGGCTAATCAATCTCTGTAACTTTAGGAGTGATTACTAGATACAATCTTTTTTGTTTGTTTGTTTCTGTGTCATTAAGTGCGGGTCACAATGTACTCTTAAGGATAAATCTGTCCACAAAACCCTGAAATGCAGCTTGTGTTTGGGATGGTGGGGTTAGGAGCTCAAGGGTAAGTAGCTGGTCCAGCAATTTCATGCAGCCTGGTCTAGGGAGCTGCTTTGGCAGGGGGGTTGGACTCAATGATGTCTAGAGGTCCCTTCCAACCCCTGTGATTCTTTAAGTACTGCCTGTATTTCCCGTTAGTTGTCTGTCTGTGCTTTTTCTGTTTTGTAGATCTCTGGGTATTGTGCATTAAAACAAAATTATTTTCTAAAAAATGCTTTGAGGAAACTCAGAGATCACCCAAAAAAGTGAGACCTATCACTGAATTCTCGGACTTTCAAAATCATGGTACTTTACTACTTGTGCTTTCAGTGTATTGGCCCTGAGACTTTTCAGAATCCTCGACCTGCTTTTCCCAAAGCTAACTGTTAGTGACAGAGCTGAGTGAGGATCTTGATAGCTCTGTAGATTCACTTTATCCTGATTTTTCTCTTTCTAATTTAGTGTCTGATGTAAGGTCCTGAATACCAACCATGTCTCATTAATGGATTTTTTTTTCCTATGCCTTGTTTTGAACTTAGTAAGTGTAGATAACTAACCCTAGTGAATGAATTGGTAGTCCCTAGTTTTTGTTACCAGATTCAGCCAACAATGTATCTGTATTTTTTAAGATATAAATTGGTTGTGTGTTCACTAATCACTTCTGTGAGTAAAAAAGTTAAGGCTACCATGAAAAGGTAAGGAAAATACTTCCTAGGACACACTTCCTAGTGTCATGCTGCTTTTTGGTGCTGAGTACCAAAACCCCTAACTTCTTTCTGATGCAGTCCAAAAGTATATTCTTCTGAATATGTTTTTGTATATTGTATTTTAATTGTATATTAATAAAATCCACAACAAACTTTGTGAATGCATAGATGTCTGTTTCGCATTGTGGGGTAAGAGTCTTGTCTTAAATTAGAATGACCTTAATTTACTGAAATTCAAATTATGCCTCCCTGCTATATCCCTTTGAATTTGATTCACTGTTTTCTGTCTTTATTTAGTTTGCATCCATACTACCTCATCCCAAGCTGTCAAGGCCAGGCCACCTGGGGACCCCCCCTCGGTTATGGGTGCTCCAGGAAGCACTGATGACAGCACAGTGAGTAGCGTGCTGCTCTCTGAGTCACAGCAGAGAAGTCTGTCACCACTGGGTATGGGCTCAGCCCTCTGATAGATGTATCTTTCAGCTGAGGCATAAAACTGACTTCTGGAAACTGGAGTGTTTTCTCACCAAAAAGGCCAGGTGACAGGGCAAGGAGCAGTGACCTAAAATTTGAACATAAGAAGTTCCATACAAACATGTGGAAGAACTTCTGTACAGTAGGAATGACAGGACACAGGCTGCCCAGAGATGTTGTAGACTCTCCTTCTATGGAGATACTGAAGAACCGTCTGGATGCCAACGAGTGCGACCTAGGTAGGGTACCTGCATGTGCAAGGGCATTGGACTTGGTAATCTCTTCAGGTCCCTTCTAACTTCTGTGATTCTGTAACTTTGTGAAAAGGAGGCAATGTTTGCTTAAGGAATATTTGTGTTTTGCTGTCAGTACAACTCTTGAACTGCTGAAATAGGTGCTAGTGATCAGTAATTTTCATGTTCAAGCTTAATTAGAGGCATTTGTGGAAGGAGACATGATTCACTAAGAACAGAAATTTTTATTTCAAAGTGTTCCAGAGTTTAGCAGTATTTCAATAAGTATTGTTTAAGTTTGGAGGATACTCAGTGTAAAAAATGCTTTGTTTTCCTCTACATGGAAAAACTGATTGAATTTAGCTTTAACTAATATTCTAATAAAACCGAAGCCAAATTCCTCTCCTCTAATGAAGTCAGTATCTAAGGGCTCAGATTTGAAAACCTAGTTCCTAACTGCGCTGTTATCAAATCACATAAAAACCTTACTGAGCTCCCTCTGATGTGCCCAAAAGTCTGAATGTATACTGCAAATCTCAAACTGACTGCCACAGCTTTTGTAAATGTTGATGGTTTTTTTTTTTTGTAGCCCTTCTACTTGCTCCTCTCACAAAGATTTTGATACCTTGACACATTCTACTGAAGTGAGAAGGATATCTGTCATTCAGTCCCTGTCCATGGAGCTGCTGTATGGCTCTGTCCCCAGCAGGCTGGCTGCTGTAGAGACTGGTGGCTGGCAGGGAGGTGGGAGCAGCCTTCCAAGTCTACCTTGTCTCCACACTCTCCCTGGCTCAGTTCCCTCTCCCTCCTTGAAGTGTGCCCATCCAAAAAATTGTACATTAGAACTCCAACCATAGAATAAGCATAATAGTTCTGATATTCGAAATGAAAATATATGTAACACATAGCAAGGATTATGTGGTGTTTAACTGCCAAAGAGCTGTTAGTTCTGCTGGGCAGATAGAAGCAAGCCAAAGGTAGAAGATATTTAAAGCGCAGAATCTGCGTGACCATCAATTTGAGGGAGATTCTTTCTTCTCACTCTTATCTGCACCAAGACCTGATTACTCTAGTGGAAGTAAGCCGTCAGCACAAAGCAAAAGAGCACTGGGCCTACTACTTCTATGCAGCTGACAGACACGAGCCTGCCTTCTGAAAGTCTATTGTGGACAAAACCCTTTTAACCCTACCTCAGCAGAAGGGCTTCACGCTACGCATCATTACTTGTCTCTATCCAGCTCAAGTTCACAGTGATAAATCTAGCTTATAAGGCACTTACAAAGATGGGTGTGGTATGCTGATAGCATTCATGATTAAGTGCTTTCCTGTGTCAAATATAGCCCCTAATATACTACAAACAGGCAGTCGATTTTTATACAAACTGATCTGGCTGCTATCAGACTCTGACATTTTATACTAACGCTTAAAATAAATCTAGAAACAGGAAAGAAAGTACAGAATTATTGTTTTAAGCGAACTGTGAGGGCTTATCTTCAAAGTGGCAGAGTTTCTATTGTATTTGAAGAAACTGGTCAGTATACTGTTGTAAAGGTTAGAAGTACGCATGAAGGTAGAGTTAACTTCCAGCTTCAGTTTTCACTTTTAATATAGAGCCTCTAAGGTGTTTTTTATTCTAACTTGAGAACTTTAAAATACTTTTGCTTTATTTTTTCTCCAAGTTCGCCAGCTCTGAACTGAGACCTTAGTGAAATGGGTTTTTTGCAATGCATTTCAAAAAGACTTTATGTGTATCAGCATGCATTAAAATGAGCGTGACTTGCTCAACACTGCAGGCTACTTAGATAAGAGCTTGGGATATGTGAGCTAACTTTTCTTGTGTGCCTTATTACATGTAACATATGTGTGTATTTTTGAGTTCCCAGTCTTAAAGACTAAGAAACTGTTTAGAGTTTGGTTCCCTTGCAAATAATGTCTGTTTTTGAACTGAATATGTTCACTGCAAAGAGTTTCAAAGAGAAGGTAGTTGAGAATATAGAAATAATATAAGGACTAGGGAGGAACTGAACCCCAAATCAAACTAAAAATAAAACCAATGAAGTAGAAGACATTCTAATGAAGCTCATAAAATGCCTGCTTAAAAGAGGACAAATTTCTCCGTTGTGTTTGAAATTTTGACCACCTTGAGGCTTCTTCCACTGCTAGCTAAGACCACTTGCATTACTCTACCTGAGACTCAGCATGTCAATCACATACTAGCCATAGGCTTGGTATCAGTTGTGCTTTGCTAAGGGTAAAACCTGGTCACACCTGCACTGTGATGTGATCTGAGCTTCCTTTCCCAACATCTGGACAGATCAGGTTGATAGTATGGTCCCCAGAAGATATCTTGAGTCTGGTTCATCAGAACGTGGGAGTTGGAGCTCCACTGGACTACTAGACTACAGCTCAGACTGAATGTGGACCAGGATTGTGGACTTTCCCATTGTGAGCCTCATTTCTTGGCCTGCTGCTACTTTTATAGTGTAAATACTACTGTCTTTTCTCCTACAAGCAAGATGGCTAACTGTGGCATGTCAGTGTCAAATTCTAAACTTGCTGAAATATGAGAATTAACACAAAATGACATTCCTATAATTGAGACACAAAAACATGGAACTCCTTTGAAATGTTAAAATTTAGGGACTTTAAAAAATCAATTGATGAGCTTCATGAGATAAGATCACATATTCTAATGAATTTAATAGTCACTACCTTTTTTTTAATAGTTTTGTCATAGGTTCTTACTCCTCTCATAGGTGTCAACTCTATGAAAAATAAGCAGGGTTGCGTAAGAACCCTTTCTTATGCAAGAAAATCCCTACTCCAATATTTGCTAAGAAATAGAAAATAAAAAGACAGTTATATTAATCTACGGGCTTCCCTAGAAGGGCTGGTATTATCAAAAATGTTTCTTTGTCTTCAGCTGACAAACCTACAGATTGAACAAAATGTTTATTTTTTTAAATCACTACAATGAATATTGGATCAGTAGAAGTAAGGGGGGGATGTTGTGTATATCATGCAGCTGGCTGATAGTCAAATAAAACTCTACTAAGTAATGTATCAAAAATTCACTTTTATTAGTTAGCAGAGCATACATCTCACCAGTTTAAATTATCCACCATAATAAATGTTGTCACTTCAGTCCTTTACTTTCTGAGGTCACCTGAATTGTTAAAGCATTGATCATTATTCATCTTGCATAGAATCATTTTAAGTTAAAAGAAAGAGATATTTCTAGTATGAAACTTTTCTCTTTTTTTTTCCCTTGCTGTTGATTGTTCTAATTCAGGCTAGCAGTAGTTATTTGTGTGTGATCAGTATGTTTTACTTATGCAATACTTTGGTTACCAAAGACATGAGTGATTTTCTGAGAAATTAAAATTGTACAAAAAAAAATTAAAACTCTTGCAAACAATCACACTCCAGTTCTTGAAATGTGAATGTTTGGTGAGTTCTTTTAACAGACTGGTTTTCATATGCTCTGATGACAAGGAGTGCAGGAAAAATGAAGGAAAAAATACCTGAGTGACAGCACTCCGCCCAGATAAAGCCATTGCTTACAGAAACTTGGGAAGGGCTCAATGCGAGCACTGTGCCAGGAACACATGCTCTGCTGCATCCAAGTGTGGTTTTCAATCATTCAGCCCTTAGGAGGTCAGCAGTATTAACAGCCTGCAGGCCTGTTCTCTCAACACAGGAAAGACTCATGCCACTCCTGAATCTGATTTAGGTCCTTTTCCTTACAACCTCTACCTTATTTATAGAATCACAGAATAATTTACATTGGAAAGAACCACTGGAGGTCATCTAGTCCAGCCCTCTGCTCATAGTCGGACAAACTTATAAGTCAGATGAGGTTGTATGTGGCTTTCTCTAGTCAAGCACTGAAAATTTCTGAAGATGGAGATTCCACAACCTGGCTGCTTCTGACCACTCCTCCCTACTCTGTTTTGTGATGTTTGCTTTTTTTTTTCCTTCTTATCCTTGATGAGAATTTCTATGGCTACAGCTTGTCACCATCAAAACCATCAATGTTTGTCTTTTAGTTTCCCACCTGTGGGAGAAGTCTGGCTCTGTCTTGTTTGTAACGTTACTTCATGAAGTTGAAGATTATCATCAGAGCTCCCTCTCCTACCCAGACACTGCTTCTTCAGGCTGGACAAACTCAGTTTCCTCAGCTTGTCCTTGAATACCTTACCTCACAATCTTGGTGGCGCTCCATTGGACTTAGTCTAGCATGCCAATGTCTCTCAGTGGGGAACCCAAAACTGGATATTACACAGTATGCCAAACTTAGTGGCCTTGCAAATGCCAATTGGAAAAGAATAACCACTTCCCTCAAGCTGCTGGCTTCTCTCTCTAATGCAACCTGGCATGCGGTTAGCTCTCATTACCTCAAGGGCGCACTGCTGATTCATATTCAAAAACTTTTCCACCCCAGATCCTATTCTGCAGTGCTGCTCTCACTCTAACCAGATTCCACCATACAGGGTCTTCTGTCTGTTCCATGGGAAGGACTTTATTTGTTCTGCTGAGCTTTATGAAGTTTCTGTCACCCAGAAAAGTTGTACAGTGTTACGCAACATCAACAAATCCACCATCCTTTTCTCCAGTAGTTTTTTCTGCACATCTTAGCTTTGAGTTTTAACTTTCTGGCTCTTGCCAGGAGCGTATAGATGAGAAGCTGGCCTACATCCCATAACTTTGGTTCTGTAATGGCCCTGCACCACAGAAACGCCATGCTTTATAATGGACCTATATGCAAGTGTTCAGTTTCAGACAGGATTTATCTGACACTTTACACATGTGGCTGGGTCTAACTCCTTTAGAAGGGCATACGGGCCTGTGTTAAAATGCAGCAGGGGATTGTAAGTGGTTGTTTCACTGGGCAAAATGAGGAAAGTACCAGTGGAAAGAAAGAACACAACCCTAACCATGTTATTTTCAGTCATGTGAAGAAAATATTTAATAATCAAGTGAAACAAAATTTGATATAGAAGTTGTTATCATAGGGGGCAAGTTTGTTCATCCTAACCTTTCTGCTATAATTCCACAGATATGTGCCAAAAATAGGACCCTATTCCAGCTCTTGATAGGATGTGAGTCTATCTCTTTTGCCAGCTATGGGAAAACAAGAAGAAATACTGGGCATATGTGCATGGAATATTAGGAAACATTCATTGTGTGGAAAAAATTTCTTTTTAGCACAGGTGGCAGAAAACACAGGAGTTTGAATTTTGTATTGAATGCCAAATCTCTTTTCCTCTTGATAGTACTGAATGCTCATGTATTCTATGAGAAAGTAGCATTTTGAGTAAAATCAAGATTTGTATACTTCCTCTGGTAGAAGTTCTTCCAGGCTTCTCCCTGGAGAAGAGAGAGTGTTTGGCCACAGGCTGAGATTCAAACAGCTGAATATACAGACCATGGCCTCTGAAAAACTTAGCTTGGTTCCTGAACTTTTAAGGAAATCTTGTAAAATTTGTGGAAAGCCTTTGTCTCTTCACCTGAAATGCTGAAATGTCCCTTGCTGTCTGTTTACGTGTGGCATATGTAGCTGCTATGTACACTCCCAAAAAATGAGTGGAAACGTTTGAGTTTTTTTAAAGGCTTCTTAAAAGGCTACATCATCTGTTGTTGTGCCAGCAATATATGATTATTATATTAATTAGGAAAGGCCTGATATTAAAATCTATGGAAGTTCTGCTGTTGAATTCAGCTGGAACTGATTCAATGCCGAAATCATAAATCTGCAAGGCCAAATAAGAAGGGTGAAACAGTTCCCACCATTGTAGTTCTATCTATGACTGCGTGTCCGCAATGAAGTACCTTACAGCGGGAGATGAACATGGGAAGCATGCCAAATCCTGATGTCCTTTGTTCATTTCACCATGAGGAGGAAATAAGGAAAACCCTCAGTGTCTGACTCGTGGCAGACCATCAGTATCGTCAAGCTTGGAGTGAAGCAAAATACGTAGTTGCTTAAGGCAGTAAAGAGAAATCCCAGCCTGAGGCACTGATGAAGCTGACTTCAAGGATCAGACGTCGAGGTGACAGACTGACCTAATTTCTGGGATTGGAAAAAACAACACATCAGAATTAAAAGAAAAAAAAATGTATGTGAGGGAAAAAGAAAGTGGCTCAAATTGTTCGAAGGGCTTTTGCCAGACATTCTCAGCACTGTATTTCTCACTGTTCTGAATCACCTCTTCATTGTTTATCTTAAGCAAAGCTCTTTGTAATTAAGTTAATTCTGATTTAATCATGTCAATCATAGCTGGTAGATATCCAAGGCAATGATAACAAAAATTAAGCAGTGGACAGATTACATCTATGACAAGAGATAGAATAAGAAAAGAATACTGCAGGGGCAGGTCATACTGCAGTTTTCCTATTGTAAATACTGTTCAAAACAAACCAAATAAAACAGCAAACTAGAGCTGCCTCTTCTAAGTACTTAATCATACTTTGTGTAATAATGTTGGACTAGTTTGTTAACACAGTCCCAGGTAGTGGTGAGGATTTGGCAGCCACTTCATTACATGGCAGCTTGGTTTAGAGATGGTGGGAGACACACTCATTGTGTTTTAGGTCGTTTGTGCTCATTAGCAAGCGCAAAGTCATCAAAGTCATGTTTGCCTTCTCCTGCTAAGCAAGGCTGTAGCTCTCTCGCCTGGACTCAGCACCTTTCAGTTACACAGCAAGGCTGTCCAGCTGATGCCTCATCTCCTTGAGAGAATGAGTTGGGATTATGAGGCATTAGGCACGGCCCTGCTGTATCTTAATTTCTATTAACTACCTGGAGAGTTGTCTGCCCCAAAGTAGCAGTGGATTGGACTCTTGGGGGCAGGTGTGGAGCCACTACCTGCCGTGCCAGTACAATACTCCATCAGGCTTAGGTCTCCATCCTTAGACCAGTGCTTGCTCAGATAAGCTAGCCAGCGCTAGCAGAGGAAAACCCTTTAGCGTGATTCATGTGTTACCTGAAACAATGTCACAGCCCCATTTCAGATTAGAAAATGTAATTACCCCGATCAGTTGTTTACCAAGAAATTGTTTGAAGCTTTCCAAAGACATTGTTTGCAGTCAGGGCAGTATCACTTCCATTGTGTGTTTTGTGTACTGGCCTGATATATAATGATGTGAGCTTCTAGAAAATGACCCTCCCTCAAAGCATCAAAGTTTAAGAAGAGTTTATAACACAGTTTTAGAATCTCATATGAGATACAAAATGTATCAGCCTTCCAATCCATTACTATTAAGTTCATTATGCTTTAATTTGAAAATTGGACACTCAGCGTTTAAGGATTTATGGCTTTATCCTGCACTCTGAAGTCAATGGCAGTTTTGTCCTTGGCTTCATTTGGAACAGGATTAAGTCCTTGTGATGTAATGTTTGATCTCCAAGCAATGAATTCAAGAAATAACTAGATCTGAGTAGTTATCAAGATCACTTAGAGCTAATCAGATAAAAACCCTGCAATTTTGAGGGAAAGAGGGAGGGTGCCAGAAATTCAGGGCCACTGAATGCCATGGGAAGACATGGTGGAGAGCATTTCTGTGTTGTCTACATTTAAATCACAGTCAGAGCTGTCCTGAGCCAGCCCAGGCTGGAAAAACCTTGGCTGACTTAAGAGTGGAGCAGCTCTGTAAGAGAGATTGCCATTTCATTTTGAATCACAGTTCAAAACTGATGCTGAACTTGAACATTAAATTGCACTGGGGTCAGTGTAAGTGTCAGATCTCTTGCCAGTACTGATCTGTAAATAAAATCTGCTCTGGAGATTGCTACCTTTGAAAACAAGCAGTCTCAGGCTTCACTGAATTCCAGTGTTTTACAGATGTATGGCACTGATCTGTAAATAAAATCTGCTCTGGAGATTGCTACCTTTGAAGGAGGGTGCCAGAAATTCAGGGCCACTGAATGCCATGGGGAGACATGGTGGAGAGCATTTCTGTCACATGTATTTATTTATTTAAGGAAGGGTGCCAGAAATTCAGGGCCACTGAATGCCATGGGGAGACATGGTGGAGAGCATTTCTGTCACATGTATTTATTTATTTAAGGAAGGGTGCCAGAAATTCAGGGCCACTGAATGCCATGGGGAGACATGGTGGAGAGCATTTCTGTCACATGTATTTATTTATTTAAGGAAGGGTGCCAGAAATTCAGGGCCACTGAATGCCATGGGGAGACATGGTGGAGAGCATTTCTGTCACATGTATTTATTTATTTAAGGAAGGGTGCCAGAAATTCAGGGCCACTGAATGCCATGGGGAGACATGGTGGAGAGCATTTCTGTCACATGTATTTATTTATTTAAGGAAGGGTGCCAGAAATTCAGGGCCACTGAATGCCATGGGGAGACATGGTGGAGAGCATTTCTGTCACATGTATTTATTTATTTAAGGAAGGGTGCCAGAAATTCAGGGCCACTGAATGCCATGGGGAGACATGGTGGAGAGCATTTCTGTCACATGTATTTATTTATTTAAGGAAGGGTGCCAGAAATTCAGGGCCACTGAATGCCATGGGGAGACATGGTGGAGAGCATTTCTGTCACATGTATTTATTTATTTAAGGAAGGGTGCCAGAAATTCAGGGCCACTGAATGCCATGGGGAGACATGGTGGAGAGCATTTCTGTCACATGTATTTATTTATTTAAGGAAGGGTGCCAGAAATTCAGGGCCACTGAATGCCATGGGGAGACATGGTGGAGAGCATTTCTGTCACATGTATTTATTTATTTAAGGAAGGGTGCCAGAAATTCAGGGCCACTGAATGCCATGGGGAGACATGGTGGAGAGCATTTCTGTCACATGTATTTATTTATTTAAGGAAGGGTGCCAGAAATTCAGGGCCACTGAATGCCATGGGGAGACATGGTGGAGAGCATTTCTGTCACATGTATTTATTTATTTAAGGAAGGGTGCCAGAAATTCAGGGCCACTGAATGCCATGGGGAGACATGGTGGAGAGCATTTCTGTCACATGTATTTATTTATTTAAGGAAGGGTGCCAGAAATTCAGGGCCACTGAATGCCATGGGGAGACATGGTGGAGAGCATTTCTGTCACATGTATTTATTTATTTAAGGAAGGGTGCCAGAAATTCAGGGCCACTGAATGCCATGGGGAGACATGGTGGAGAGCATTTCTGTCACATGTATTTATTTATTTAAGGAAGGGTGCCAGAAATTCAGGGCCACTGAATGCCATGGGGAGACATGGTGGAGAGCATTTCTGTCACATGTATTTATTTATTTAAGGAAGGGTGCCAGAAATTCAGGGCCACTGAATGCCATGGGGAGACATGGTGGAGAGCATTTCTGTCACATGTATTTATTTATTTAAGGAAGGGTGCCAGAAATTCAGGGCCACTGAATGCCATGGGGAGACATGGTGGAGAGCATTTCTGTCACATGTATTTATTTATTTAAGGAAGGGTGCCAGAAATTCAGGGCCACTGAATGCCATGGGGAGACATGGTGGAGAGCATTTCTGTCACATGTATTTATTTATTTAAGGAAGGGTGCCAGAAATTCAGGGCCACTGAATGCCATGGGGAGACATGGTGGAGAGCATTTCTGTCACATGTATTTATTTATTTAAGGAAGGGTGCCAGAAATTATTAGCAGTTGTTCTCCCACATGGGGTCAGTGTAAGTGTCAGATTTTTACTTCTTCACACTCATGTGAGGCTACTGGAAGTGAAGAAATGGGGGAATTAGCAGTTGTTCTCCCACATGTATTTATTTATTTATTTTTTGAATGAGGACCTCTACAAGAGAGGAACTTCGTAAATGAGTTAACATGGTGACAAAATCACAAAGATACACAGGTGAAGAAAACATCCTTTAACCTTAATCGTTCTCTAATATGGCTGATTTCACAGCTAATGCAACTGCATTCTACACTGAATTCCAGTGTTTTACAGATGTATCTTTTGAACTTAAATGTATCCCTACGGATACAGACCCTGACTTACACTCTAAAGATGCTTGAAATTGCCAAGTTTAGCACATGCAAGAATTTGCCCAGAAAAGCTATAGGTGCCCCATCCTTGGAGGCATTCAAAGCCAGGCTGAACAGAGCCCTGGGCAGCCTGAGCTGGTTGGTGGCAGCCTGTTCACATGGCAGGGGGATTGGAAATAGATGAGCTTTGAGGTTCCCTCCAACCCAATATATTCTACAGTTCTATAACTATAATTCACTAGCTTTCAGCTGTTACAGAGGAACTTCAGATGTGTGTAAAATGTACAGAGTCTGTTTAAATGGATGCCTTTACTCTGGAGGAAACCCAGCTGAGCTCAATCAGTTGATATTATCCCATGACAAAACTGTATTTTAACACTCCTTGTTACAGTGCTGGGGGCTGACTGCGTGCCCGATATTGGTGTGGTATTGGCATAAAGCTGGAGCAGGAATTCACATTTGCAAAGTTTGGGATGCAAAACTGAAAATAGCTAGCATGAGAGACTTGCTGCACAAAATTTTTTAACTATTACTTTTCAGCATCAGGGGAGAGAGACACACATAGTTACCCTCTTCCTTCTCTGTTCACCCACAAAAGGAACAGTGCTTTGAATTTTCCCTGAAACTCTTCTGGTTCCCTCTACCTGTGCAGAGGTTGGAGAGCTGCTGGAGCCAGGAAAACATCCCCCATGCAATCCACAGCCACTGTTTTAAAGAATCCCCTCCCCCTTTACCCTACCTTCCTCCTCCACCAGCCTCCCCAGGGGCTCCCTTGCTGGAGGCTGTGACAGAAGCAAAGTGCAAATCCATATTTTAATTTACCATAAAGGGAAGGATNAGAGATTGCCATTTCATTTTGAATCACAGTTCAAAACTGATGCTGAACTTGAACATTAAATTGCACTGGGGTCAGTGTAAGTGTCAGATCTCTTGCCAGTACTGATCTGTAAATAAAATCTGCTCTGGAGATTGCTACCTTTGAAAACAAGCAGTCTCAGGCTTCTTTATTTTTACTTCTTCACACTCATGTGAGGCTACTGGAAGTGAAGAAATGGGGGAATTAGCAGTTGTTCTCCCACATGTATTTATTTATTTATTTTTTGAATGAGGACCTCTACAAGAGAGGAACTTCGTAAATGAGTTAACATGGTGACAAAATCACAAAGATACACAGGTGAAGAAAACATCCTTTAACCTTAATCGTTCTCTAATATGGCTGATTTCACAGCTAATGCAACTGCATTCTACACTGAATTCCAGTGTTTTACAGATGTACCTTTTGAACTTAAATGTATCCCTACGGATACAGACCCTGACTTACACTCTAAAGATGCTTGAAATTGCCAAGTTTAGCACATGCAAGAATTTGCCCAGAAAAGCTATAGGTGCCCCATCCTTGGAGGCATTCAAAGCCAGGCTGAACAGAGCCCTGGGCAGCCTGAGCTGGTTGGTGGCAGCCTGTTCACATGGCAGGGGGATTGGAAATAGATGAGCTTTGAGGTTCCCTCCAACCCAATATATTCTACAGTTCTATAACTATAATTCACTAGCTTTCAGCTGTTACAGAGGAACTTCAGATGTGTGTAAAATGTACAGAGTCTGTTTAAATGGATGCCTTTACTCTGGAGGAAACCCAGCTGAGCTCAATCAGTTGATATTATCCCATGACAAAACTGTATTTTAACACTCCTTGTTACAGTGCTGGGGGCTGACTGCGTGCCCGATATTGGTGTGGTATTGGCATAAAGCTGGAGCAGGAATTCACATTTGCAAAGTTTGGGATGCAAAACTGAAAATAGCTAGCATGAGAGACTTGCTGCACAAAATTTTTTAACTATTACTTTTCAGCATCAGGGGAGAGAGACACACATAGTTACCCTCTTCCTTCTCTGTTCACCCACAAAAGGAACAGTGCTTTGAATTTTCCCTGAAACTCTTCTGGTTCCCTCTACCTGTGCAGAGGTTGGAGAGCTGCTGGAGCCAGGAAAACATCCCCCATGCAATCCACAGCCACTGTTTTAAAGAATCCCCTCCCCCTTTACCCTACCTTCCTCCTCCACCAGCCTCCCCAGGGGCTCCCTTGCTGGAGGCTGTGACAGAAGCAAAGTGCAAATCCATATTTTAATTTACCATAAAGGGAAGGATTTGCTACTGATATATCTTCCTGTCTGTGTTAGAGATCTGCTCCATGAGCGTGCCTCATATTGGAATTACTGGCAATCAAGGATTTGCTGCAATTCATCAGGTTGGCTTTACAAGTCCAGAACAAGGTCTCACCTTCTCTGCAGCAGAGGTGTGGGGATGTCTCGACTGCCACTTCTGAACCATGATGCTGCTTCACTGCTCATCCCATCACCAGTCTTCTATTTGTTTTTAGTAATCACATTACAGCATTTTCACATACTTCAGTCATCAGCAAGGAAGCAGTGCTTGCCTCCCTTTCTCCTGACAGCACTGCATAAATCCACTTCCTACACACAGCATAATGAACCGGAATCTTTCCTCCCATGGAAGGCCATATCCTCCCTGCAGTCAAAGTGCACAGATTGGATGTCTTACTGCACGTTAATCACATGGCCTTACACAGCAGAGTTTCTCCTTGTCTCCCTCTGAAGTAGCCATCCAGCTGGAGTCGTTTGTGAAATCCAGATCTCTTTTCTTGCATGTGCAGCAGCTTTCTGATATCCCAAAAAAGAAGATGGAATGGGATAGAATAAAATTCTTGTAGAATTAAACCCCTTGATTTGAGCTGTTTCTCCCTTTCACAGAGTAACGCAGACACAGCCAACAGACGCACGTACAGGTATGAGTACAGCAGGAACATCCAAGTGTTTTCAGCACGGGAAGACACTGAAAATGTGAAGGGGTCTGAAAAACTGGCATTTAATGCACTGATCTTTGGAGCCTTCACAATGAGGCATTGTTAGATATAGGATCTGCTAAACA
Source organism: Odontophorus gujanensis (assembly GCA_013399175.1). Taxonomy (NCBI): domain Eukaryota; kingdom Metazoa; phylum Chordata; class Aves; order Galliformes; family Odontophoridae; genus Odontophorus; species Odontophorus gujanensis. The sequence continues at coordinate 108,171 of VXAB01013318.1, forward strand.
ATGAGTCCTTGATAGGACATAATACCTATTCAGAAGCTCAGCTTTGCACACTTGCTCTTAAAACATCTTTAGCTCAACTTAAATTTACCTTTGTTGCACACAATGCACATGTGACAGACCGTTGCATTCATTCATCTACTTTATTTAGATCACTGAGCAGCTTACCTACTGTCTGCTGTAAAGCTGAGATTGTTATGAGCTCTTCCAAGCAGCACTATTGATAGTTGGCTGCTTTGAAATTGTCACTGTTGGACGCTTCACTAAAATAACACTGAGGTGAAGCTGAGACCTGGAGCTCTGGCTTTGTCTAATTGCTTTTTGTGCGTACCTTATATGCCCTGTTTGGACTCTTTCTCCTTCTGAATCAGAAACGCAGTTTACAGCACATACTGTACTTTGTCTATCAGCAGTTAAAGATCCGAAAGTACTGTTTGTTGTTAGCAATCAGTTAAGAACCTCCTATTACTGTGGGCTGATAGCCAAGCTGCAGCTCTGGGAAGGTGAGAACACAGGACAGGACATCCTGACTGTACGTAACGTACTGTGCCACTCCAACAGAGACTTCCCTCAGCTGGCATTCCTGTATGACAACGGAGCACCAAGGTGGCACAAAATGGCAAAGGTTTTCACCAGAAACGGTTTGTTCTGCCTTCATTTCTTGCAAACAAAGCGGCTGCTTAAACAAACATGTCTGCCATTGCAAATTTTGTATGTTCCCCCTACAACCTCTGAATGAAGCTGACCATGTGAAACTGCAGCCTTTCAGAATTTTATACACTGAAAATAGAAACATCAGTGCATCAAAACCTATAGAAATTTATTTGTCCATTTGTTCAGCTGAGTTTAGATTTTCAAAACCTAAGTAGAAATCTGCAAATTGTGTCAGTGGTGATTTTCATACAAAATATGTAATCAAATACAGCTATTTACAGCAGTTTCTAGAGACTCATTCAACAGGAAAAATAATTCCTATATGAATGAGGTCTTGGGGTGCTGCCATTCCAAAGAGCAACTCCATCATATGGCCAGAAAATGCCTGGTGGTTGTTATGGGTTTAGTTAGGGGGAAATGCTGCAAGGCTCATCAGTCAGAAGCTCTTCCCTGGGGCCAAGTAGCTCATGGTTCAGAATTCTATCTGCTCCAGTAAAATGCAATACTAATGGGAGGGCAGAAGAAGAGGACATGAACAAGTGAACAAGTTCATGCTTGCCCTTTGGACAAGTCTGTTCTTGCCACAGTCTGAAGATGGTTTGCGTGGTACTTGAAGCAGGATCCTGAGGCTGACCTTTCAAGAAGGGGAACTTGTGCAATGGGAGAAGTAATTGCCTGTGTGATGGGCCAAGCGATCAGCAGAGCCCTTCAGCAAGACCATGATTTGATCAAGAGTAAGGGTCAGGAATCATGTGTTTGCGTATGTGCTTCATCTAACAGATAATGCAACAAATGTAAATTAAAAATAAAAGCTGTAGAATCTCCTGGAAGCAGATTTGTTGCCCTACAAGGAAATTTAAATGAGAGACTTAGCTCAAAACTGGAACAAATGAGATTTCACTTGGCTCTTAGAAGCACTTTCATTGCTCACAATCACTGCTAATTTGGGTACTGTGGACTGGTCTAGGGACAGGCTGGCCCATGTTTTACAGCCATTTCTGAGCCCTTTAATAACTCTCACTGATCCCTCCCCTCCTACAGTGCTTTAAAATTACAGAGTATTTAAGTTTTCGATAGTGAAATATATAGGCCTGCCTTTTAAGTGGCCATCCCCTTCTGTTCCTGGCAGCCCGACTGCCAGTGATTGAAGACAATCTGGCATGTAAATAAGGTGCTCGGAGAGGTGATAGACACAAGCACTGTGTATTTGTCACCAAGGTGGGGAGCAGTGTTGGGACACCCCAAGTCATCTGCTCTGCTTGGGAGGCTCAAAGTCCCACTGGAAAGATCATGCTTATCTTTGCTCTCTGGCCACCTCTTTTCAAGACAAGGAAAATATTTTTGAAAATTAGGACACCTTTTCTGTCAAATACTCATTTACCTTAAACATCATTTTTATAGAATTATAGGAATCATACAATGTCATCTAGCTAAGGATGAGATTAAATGCCAGTGTATGTTTATTTTTAAGAAGTTAGCTGTATGGGAATTTACCTTTTGACTGTGTTGTTTGCACAGTGTTTTCAGCCCTGGTTTCCTAAAGTTTAAGGGAAAACCTTGCCAAGTCTTGAGCATGAATCTTGGCCACCCTCTGAACTGGGCTTCATCAGCTCTACAGCACCTTCTTACAGGGATAAAAACCACTGCCTCCATCTTTGCCTTCCTGTCTTCTGGTGTAAACTGGTAACAGAGGGGTTCTGCAAGGCTTTTACCCCTTGTGATGTATTAAAGACAACTGGAAAAAGTGTCTGAATTGTCAGAGTTTAAGTCCACATTAACAACAGCTTGTGTGAAAACCATTTTGTGAAAGAATCACTTGTTAGTAGTGAGGAATAGCACTACAGCTATGCGTGTAAGTTTTTCTGAAAGTCTGAAAGCCTCCTTTCAACTTCCATGGAAACTACAATAGACACAAAGAGCATAATAATAGTATTTGACAGAGCAAATTCTCAGCTACAAAACATGATTTTTCAACATAGTCACCACCATCAGCTATGCTTTTTTACCAGCAATAAACAAGAGCCTGCATGCTGTGCTTGTAAAAATCTGCACCAGCGGAGGTGACCTAATGTCACTGTCACCACTGCTGAAAAGCACCACCTGCTCCTCACTGTGCTCACATCCACTGTTTGGTCTCCATAAACATTCAGCAAACATCAATGTCACTGGATGACACTTTTTCTGCATGGAGGAATTCAGTAATGCAACTTTGCTTCATAAGCACTTCCATATCAGACACCACTCTGTCAGACTGCCCCTCTGCTGCCATCTGTCACACAGCAATAAAATGGAATGGGATATTGGTGGGAAGGTTCATCCTCTACTGCCATGCCACCAACATCCACCTCTGAAATTGTGCGCCAACATAATTCAACAAAATGCATTACTTTCAGAGTAGCCCCCTCATATTTCATAGGCTCATGTTTTTTAGATATATATTTGAGTAGAAGCAGGGAAATAAAAAAGAGTTTTGAATCATTCCTTCACCAAAATTGCAGAAGCCTTGGGGATCCTTTTTGGTTTAAAAATCTCTGAGGTTGATGTCTACTGTCTAGTTAGTTATCTCATACACTGACCGAAAAACTAGTGGCTGGTTTATGGTTATAACATTCCCTACAACACTATCCAAGCACCTCACTACCTTCTGTTACTTCTTTCATGCATTCATTAGAAAATAAAGTTGCGCTCCTCTATCATTTAAGACAGCTGCAGCGTACATGAGACATGGAGAAACCTGCCCAAGGTGACACAAGATTTCTGTGATGGATTAGAGACCTCAGTTTTGGTCACTTGAGTTCTAGACTTTACAAGAAATCACCCTTCCCACGAAAGCATGCCCTGTGGACATCTGCCTTGATGCTACTCAAACTGAAAGGGTAGAGTGAGGAGAAGGTCCTGGGATACCACAGCCGAGATGAACCAGGTTTCCTACTGGATCCTATAAAAGCTGCAGCCTTTCTAATGACAAGTTCAGGGAACAACTTTTGGAAATATATTTGGGTCACTAGACAAAACTGCTGAATCCAGCCTTAATAGTAGCCATATCCTGGGGTTTCACAGTGGTTTCACAATGGGTTTCACAATTCATAACTACTTGGTTATGGTCATAAACCAGAAACATGATATGTCTTTATCTTTAGTCGTTGCTTTGAGACAATAAGAGTTTTCAGTAGGGTTTGGCTGGAACCTGCAGCCACCCCATTTTTTGGCTCCTGTTGTACTAAATTTATTGTCCACTTCCAAAGCTAAACCTAACTGTGGTTTGCAAAGAGGTCAACAGGCTCCCTGTTAGTAAACCTGAAGCTCTGAATTACTGCTTCCAACCTTTACTGGGCTTTGCAAACCACCTTCTTCTCCAGCTGTCTCCAGCCCCACTCTGATGGCCCATTAAGTCCTGCCCTGCCAGTGATGGTTCTTTCAACACCAGTCTGCACCTTATCGAGGTCAGGCATCTCTGTTGGTGCCTGCCTCATCATAGACCTACAATTATTGTAAAACACAGTGTTAAAGCAATCTTTTCAGTTCATGTTGTGCCTGACCAGAACACAAGCCTTACTGTAAGGTAAGGTACAGCACAGCAGACTTATATCTGTGCAGAACTTAGCAGAAGCCATTTACTCTTTTTGGCTTAGTTTTCATCCCACTACTGCAGCCTTGCACGCCCAGTAACAAAATCAGATCTGTCCTGGACAAAAATTCTAACCCTGAGATGAGACTGTATCCAGATTAATTTTATATTTGTGTTAGTAGAGCTATCTGCTTTGAAATACGCTTTTTCCATCAATGTTTATGCTTCAAGCTATGTTGGGTCATTCAGCTATGATTAAACCTTAGCTTTTGGGTCTCACAAAGCTGAAGACAGCTTACCACTGGATCCTACAAGCCCTGCAGGGCTGGGATGAAAGCTCAGTCTGACAGGTGAGAACATTTTAAGGCAAATTTTAAAATACGTTGGGTTCAAGCTAGGGCTGGGTAAAGTTTCTCACAGGTAAGAACAGAAGATGCATGTTTGTGCTAGGTCACACCACTTGTGTGTATGAATAGGAAGATTTCTGGTTGTGGACGGAAGTTCTTGAGCTACTGTTACATTATGGTTAGGTTAAAGACTGTAAAAGAAGAATGAAGAATTTAAACAGTTATTGGATTCCATATTGCTGGTCTTGCTGGAAGAACTGGGGTGAACAAGATATTAAAGAATTTGTGATAGCCACAAGTTACATGTGTTCTGGCTTTGGGTTGGGCTCAAGTTTAAGATAACTCCAATAGAGGTGGCTTTGGAATTAGACAGATAAAACTCCCAGAGATAAAGTGAAGATGAGAATTACTAGTATATCTTAAGAAAGAGTATGCTATTTTTATTTTTGCTATAGAAAGATTTTCTGGGCCACAGATGTTTCTCTGGAGATTAGCATTCTGGACAGTTAAAGCTGGGTGTATTTCTGAAACATATGAAACATAGCAAGGATGTAGGATTTTTGTAGTCATGACAAAAGCCTTTTATTAGTGCTTGGGCAGGTACAAGTCATGGGAATAAGGTTCAAGGTTAGTGTATGCCTAAACACAGCTTTATTCTCCTTCCATTTGCCTGCGGATAGCAGAGCATGCACTTCCTGTTTGTGACTTGTCTACAAATGAGCCCAAACAAGAACAGTTCTGGTTTGAAGGGTCTCCAGGGTTTGAGCAAGCTGGGGTCTCTGAAACGTGTGGTTCTGTTCCTTCATATGGAATTTGGAAACATTAAATGTTGAATGGAAAAATAATTAGAATGTAGCTTAAATGCTTGATTTTGATTTTTCAAGAGTAACAGTTGCAGCAGAGCTGTAGCTGCCTTTCCTGGTGCCTGTTTGAGCTATGCTTGTGTTGTTAGAAAACAGCCTAATTGCCCAGGGTGAAGAGTTAAAGTTTATTTTTATGCCGCTGTTTTTAGCTGCAGATTGACATAACTGGCTACTAGTGGAAGCCCCTTTGTATGAAACATCCCTTATCGTATTTGTCCCTCGAGTATATTATCTGCCAAATTATCACTCCTAATAGGCTGGTGGGCTTTCTGGAGAGAGGAAACATCTTGATAAGTTTGCTAAATATGTTATGTCAGAGAAAGTTCTTTTATCATCTGCATAAGGAAGAGCTCGAGTCAGCTCTGCAGTGCCAAATTCCCTAAGCTCACCTGTTGGGCAGCATGTTATTCACAACATCTGATTATCCAACTGTGTACGCCTGGCTGCCATTTTTTTCAGAGACACTTACGCAGTGGCTTTTTGCAATGACGTCAATTCTTTTCCTGTCCGACCTAGAAGACTGCTGTGACTCAATGTTGGCTGGGCAGCCTTAAAGATTAAATCGAGGACACTAGCTTAATTACTTTAACAGTCTCTTTAAAGGATTTCCCAAGAATGAGAATCATGACAAATTGTAGCTTAGGGGATTTTAGTAATTCCTGAAACTGAAGCTAATGATGCAACCCAAGATACTCTCCGCATTCCTGTTGATACACTGCAGATCTCTTAAAACAATAATTAGCAGTGGGAAGGCTTTTGTGCTACAAAACCTAAATTCATTTGGAGTCTCACTCTGATGCCCCTATTTGTGAGACTATACCTGTTACCCTAACATATATGATTTCCATAGATTTTGTCACTGTTAAGAATTGTTGAAATCTTTCATTTAAAGCTATATTCAGATTTTATTTTAATCTGTGGAGCTTGGACATAGAATTTGGAGAAGCTGTATTTGCAGTTTTAACTGAAGTGAGTGCCTCTGTTCCTTGGCTAATAAGTGCAGTAGACTTACATCTCTGCTACTCCTGCATAAAGGTAAACTAAAACCAGTGCTTTTCACTCTATTGCTCAAGCAGTACTGGGTTTTAGGTTTTTCTTGTTGTTGCTGTTGTTTTTTAATATGTTGAACTTTGCATTTATTACACCTAAACAGAAATTTTTGGTTTTTTTTTTTGATAAGTTTTTCATAACAAACTATCAGCATCAGACAATCAAGAAATTTTGAGTTAAACCTTTGCTTCAGTTGCATTAGCATATTTCCAAAGTAACTTTAGGAAGGTTAATGAATTTACCCTACACTTACACTGGAGCAAATAAGAGAGTTTATTAGCAATCTACTTATCATTATGATTGGTTATTATTTATCATTATGATTAAGCTCGATCTTTGCTAATTCTGCCTGAGTTCTCATCATTTGCAATCAGTCTAGGTCACAACCTCAGATCTGTAGGAGAAGGAGAATTTACTCTTGCAGAGCTGAATAGAAAGTAAGATGAGTAAATTTGAGGACATATTTTGGACTTCTGTGCACTGGTTAAGACTTGTTCACCACCTCAAGAGAGACGTATTTTATCGCGTAGCTCTCCTAACCACAGATAAATCTTCCTTTCTGTAAACTACAGAGCTGTTGGGCAAAAGAATTTTAAGGTTTCTTTTTTTTCCCTAAAAATACTTTGCCGAAGGTAAATTAGAATTGATAATAATTAGTGGTGATTAATACATATAGATGCTTGTAAAAATACTGCAGACCGTCATACACTGCAATTTCCAAATTCAGGGAACTCGATGTAAGGTGTACCAAAAGGATATTTGAAGTTGAGGTACCAAGCTTCAGATCTATAAGGGGAAAAGAAAATATCTTTGAATATCTTATATTCTTGTGGTTAGTTTCTGGTTATCTGACCTTTTATTAATGGTAGGCATTATCTATGTTCTTTAAAGCATAGCTTTCTAAAAACATATGGCAACAAACTGTAAGCGAGCCACAGCACTTCCTGGTTGGGATTGCCTGGCACTCAACTTATTGGATGTCCTTAAGAAAGAAAAAGAAAACAAGTAGTTTGCCGTCTACTTGGTGCAGGGAAGAGTTGTACAAGTAGTAGTACCGTCAGCTAAAAGTACCTTTTTTTTTCTCTCTCGTAATATTTACTAATTTGAAAGGATGCAGTACTGAATTTATGATAACCAAATAGATACTGAAATGATTTACAATGGTTCTGTAACTTCAATATGCATATTTTAGCCTGGTATCTATCTATCTCACATAACTATCTGAGGAATAAATACCCTTCACAATGTGTTAGTTTAAAAAGTAGCCTCCGAACGTGTCAAGAGAACAGCCTCCCCTATGTGGGCTGGGGTCCTGCAGAGTGACCAGTACTTTAAGGATATCCTCAAAAAACCCGAGAGTACTATGAAATACCCAATCTATTTACTTTTGATAAGAGAAACAAGAAATGCAAAGAGAGTTGTTTGCTCAAGGGAGAGGCAAAGCTGGATGATCTGAGGAGTTTTGTAGCCAGCTGTGTGTATGGTGCATCCTGAATTCCACAGTAGCTCCATTGAGCAAGGATGGAGATTGCTTCTTTCCCAGTTCTGAAAGCTTGCTCCTGCTGCCTGCTTCTTATTTCATCCCGACCAACCTCATTCAGCCTTCTCTGCAACAGTTTTAGAAAGTATAATTGAAAATAGTGGTGATCCTGTTAATCTCATTATATCCACACATCTTTGACTTTTTCTTATTTTTTAGTTAAAGGGAATTGTTTTGAAGGAAATAAGCATTTAATGGGATAAAATGGTTACTAAGCTTGAGTTTAACCTGCTTATGTTCAAAGCAGTAGGGGAAAGAAATTTCCAAGGATGCTATCCTGGGACTCATAGGAGTTGTTTTGGACTTCTGTGGGAACAGACGTAGAGGAAAAGAGCACTTTTGAACAGTTTAGTATCTTAACAGCACACTGAAGTATAAAAACTAGTGCTGAGGAAACTGCAATGTCCTGAAATGCAGTCATTATTCTAAGTAACATGAAAGAGTCACAAAAAGATGGTGGAGCCACCTAAGTTATGAAGTCTGTATATGTCACAATGGGGTGGAAGATGGCTTCTGTCCATAAAGATCTTTGCCTTTGTTTCTGACTTGTCATATACATGTGAGGTAGCAACAAAGAGTAATCAAAAGGAGCTTAAATCAGGAATAAACTGATATATGGCTCGTCATGAAATATTCCTATCTTCACAGCTATTGTGCTCTTTATCTCATTTCCATAGCTATCTGATCAGGGCTGTTTATTTCACTGTTGAATTATTGCTGAAGTCTGAGAGGGTGCTGCTTTGAACAATGGAGCTGGTCAGCAGTGTTAGCAATTCATTTCCATAGTATCTATCCCTGTGAGAGTCTGTAAAGTCTGGATTTGCCCTTGGAGCTCTCTCTCAAACCAGAAAGCATCTGTAGCTATGACCAGAACAGTGCAGGGTTTCAATAAGGGCAAGACATACACAGTAGTGGGTTTTTATGTAACAAGCACATTTGATAATGTTTCAGGATATGTATTTACTACTGATGGTGGGTGGCTATTAAATTTGAACTATAAGGTTGCTGAAGGTCTGAAGGATTACATGAGAAATCTAATGTCAAATTGCCTCATGATTTTCTAAGCATTTTATAGAACTAGACAACTCCTGATTTAAATAGCAGGGTGTTGCCAATAGGGAGTTCTTATTTGAAGCATTCCTTGCTACCAGGTTAACTTCCCTAGCCTCATTTCCAAAGCTGATATTTACCAGACATGCTGAAGTAGTATTGCCATGGTGGATGTGGAAGAGAGGGACAAATGAAGCTCCTTCACTTTCTGTGGATATGATCAATGTTGCTCTCACCTGGCTTTAATCCTGGGCTGTCTAGGAGTTAGCTTTATCTCCTCTTGCAGCTTGTACCTGGATAAGGCATTCATTTCATAAATGGGCCACATCACAGTGAAGTAGTGACCCAGCCTGTGCTGTGAGCCATCCACCCCAAATCAGCATCCAGCCTTTGCTGAAACCCAGGGTTGTAGGGTGAGACTGCCCTTGGTTGGCAGCTTAGTATGTGTTGGTGCAACATGCTTGTGTCTCGTGAGCATGAAGGCATGGAGAGTTATGATGGAGCTTAGACTACGTAACAAGAATTTGCCGCACCTGCTTTATTCTGTCTCTCTGCACTGTGATATGCAGTTGTTGGTGCTCTGCAGTTATCATTCTGAAACAATACTGTCCCTACAAAATGTGACTGTAGGCTTCAGCCTGCTGTGGGTGAGGTTCCTGGCACCAGTCATAATCCAGTTTGGGCCCAGTGCTGATCAATTAACCCAGGAGGTTTTGTCTCATGGACGTGTTCTGGTTCTCTGTGAGTTTGAAAGCTGTTTTAGCAGAACTTCAGACCCATACAGAGAATGTATGTACGGATGCATCAAACTGCTATTTTAATGCATTATTTTGTCAGAAGACAGCCTAATTGACATTTCCATGAGAACTTCAAAGGGCCTAACCAGATGCTGGATGCACATGTGCTGAAACCCAGTTTTCAGCTACAACCAGTTTTTGGATACATACTAGGGGAAAGCTGTTGTCCTGATGTTTCACTCCTGGGCCACAAAACAAGCTCCCAAGCTGCTCTCCTCAGTGGAGGGCCAAGTGACAGCCCAGGGGGGAAGGTCAGCTCCCTACCAGTGGTGCCTGGTGCATCCCACTGAGACCTCATCCTTTTGTGGTTTTATCTCTGCTCATCTGACACCAGCACTGAGCTAGGAAGGTAGTTTCTCAGCTATTCTTTGGGGCTTGGACACCTGCTGTTGCTTTGCGCATTTTTCTGGTAGGAGGTTTCAGCCTCTTCCCTGGACAGGGCCAGACTTAGTGAAAATAGAGGGGGATTTCCATGAATGTCAATGAGGCTGTGCCCTCATTAAGCTGAAGCTGGTTTTGACACTAATTCTTTCTTGCAGAAACTGTCGGTGATAATTAGTGCTGACCTGTAATAATCGCCCTCACAACTCTTCCCTGCACCAATCCAATTGTGCGTGTGTCCTCTGGTTCTGGGCAAAAATAAAACTTTAAATGTTACTGCTAAAGAATGTTTAAATGACTTCATTTTGCAGATAGAGAGTTCTAACTCTGTTTATGATGGCTTAATTTAAAACTGAGTCAAAATTCATGAAGTTTTCCATCATGGAGATATCAAAGGTGCCCAAATTAACACAATATGAATTCGTGTGGATGCAGAATTAATCCTATACACTGTGATCTCAGGGAGATGGCTACACGAGAAAATGACATCTTTGGGAATTATGAAGTGTACCACTTGTTTTTCATCCTGAACATTATACAGTACAAATAGGAAATGAAGTATTATTATTGGCAGAGAGAGACGACAAACCTTGGTTTTTTTGCTTGTACACAAATTGTTTCCACACTTCATTAGCTTCTGGAGGTATTCTGCTTCTTTCCTCTCCTTGGGGACAAAAAGAGGAACTCAAACATAGCACGTAACCCCTTCCATACCATTACTTCTCTGAGTGGAAAAAACCTGATAGAAATTCAAATAACTATCATGTCTGTTGCTTTACTTCATATTCACTCAGGATTTAGGAAAACATGAGGCAGGATGGAGATAATTGCAAATGAATAATTACAAAGAATAGACAGGAATAGATGGATAATTGCATACCATCTCTTAGGGACAATATTACATGTCATTAAGTTTGATGGACTGATTTTTTTTAGGATAAACAGGCAATCGTGCCTCCCTAAACAATAGAAGTTACCTCCTAAGAAACATATATTTTATTTATACATAATTAACCCTTCCTGAAAAGAATAAAACATTAGAAGTAAAATCCTTGAGTGAATCACTGAAACTTACGTGTGAATTGCAAAAGTCAACTACATGGCATTTGGATCTTCCTGTACAAGAAGAAAAAGAACAAAATGGATGGATTTATTACTTTGATTTCATAGGATCCTGTTAATTCTTTGTATCTCTAATATTACTTGTTTTGTGTTGATTCCTAAGGTGAACTGTCTCCAGGGTCTTGAATCTGAGCCACCACAAATATCTGAAGAGTCTGAACCCAGAGTTAGATCAACATTTCCCTAAATTTTAGAGAAATTTTCTTTCACAGCTAGATGTGAATCCAAATCTTGTTATTCAAGCAATGCAAAGCATAACACAACAACAACAACAACAACAAAAAGGCGTAAAAAACCTCCAAGGTGCTTATATCGAAGACTCAGTCAGTTCTGTATCACTGTATTTTAATTCACTCAATTCTGTATCACGCAGTTCATCACCAAAACTGATGAATATCCAGTATTAGGCAGTTACCTGAGCATCTGCACCTGGAGAAGCTTTGTTCTGTCTCCTAGACTCCTCTCTGTCACTTTGGGGTCTCTATGGAATGTGAACTCCCCTTGGCTGGGCTGTGGGAACCCACAGCTGCTCCCCATGGCCTAGGGACTGGTGGGAACACAGTGCTCTGCAGTAGGATGGGACTCTCCAGGTGTGAGGTCCTTGCAAGGCCCGTGTAAAACAGACCCACTGTGTTTCAGGACCAAGAGTAGGTCATTTGAATAGCTTTAAAGTGAGAAGATTTCTGCATTTTGACAACGCTAGAATTATTGCAGTGGATATCCCCATCCACAAAAATGTCCAGTTTTTGTAAATCCTGATAATAGGAAAAGACAGCATCCCAGATCCATGGTTTAAAATAATAACAAAAAAAAAAAGAAAAAGAAAAAGAAAAGAAAACCAAGTTAAAAATGAAACAAGATAAAAATTTATCATAGGGCAAATCTGTTGTGCTGTTACTGAGTGATGGAGTTTCCACCAACATTCCCTTGGCAGTGCTGAGTGGTGAATAACGCAGACGTCCCAGATGCCTGGCATCACCATTGCATGAGCACGTGTATGTGCGTGCACCACCGCAGTCTGTGCATGGAGATAACTTTTTCCCCCACCAGGGTCGCAAAGAGCAGCTGCACAAAAGACTTTTTTTTTAATAGAATATGTTCTTATCTTTCGTAAAATGTGGACCCACCCGACACTTGGATTAGTGTGTGTGCCCCACCCTTGCCCTTTTGTTTGGAGCCTGGGATCATTCGATGAACAGGGTTAGTTTGTTGCTGTTTATGTTCTCCAAACCTCATTTATTTTGATTTACAAGAATACACTGTGCTGCCGTGGCTTTATTTGTGCTGTGGTAGGGTGTATTGGGTGGGCAGCAGGGAGTGGAGTTAAGAAAGGGAAAGGAGGATGTGATGCATCTGTCACGAACTGCTAAAGTTTTCAGAACTGGGGTTGGGGCAGCGCTATGATGACACTTTAAACATGAAAGATACAGAGCTTGAGCTCACTGTTCTAAAAATCAGGAGCAATTTCATTGAAATCAGTGGTCTCTCAGAAGCACAGAAATAATAAATCTGAAATCAAAATCAGACTTTTGAACTCCTGGGCTTGCGAAGAGTCATAAAGCGTTATGATCAGATAGTTTGTGACATTTTGGCAGTTACCTGGGGCATGTAAAGAGGGTGTCCTTGGCCTGCTTCTGGTGCTACCCAGTTTATTCCATTTCTTTTCATCACAGTGCTTTGAGGTTCATGGTGCTGCTGCTGAGGTGATTCTGCTGCCCCAGGCCTGGAGCTGAAGCTCTAATGCAAAACCTTGAGGTTATGTATTATTGATCGTGTTCTGGTATCTGACACAGAGTACTTTTCCCACAGGACAATGGGCCACTAAATCAATAGGGCCAGACTCAGTGCCAGACACAGACAGGCTGATGGCAGGGATCACTGGAGCCAGTCAGCACAGAGGAAGAGCCGGAGGAACCGTGTCCCCAGTGATATAACCCTTTGTGTCACAGAAAGCAAATGACCTAGCTCTACCACCCTGAATGAGAATGGCTTTGTCATTTGGTGCAGACAACAGGTAATGAGGTAAATAATGACGTATAGAGGCCCCTTGCCTCTTTTGGGTGGCTTGCAGTGATGGGGCTCCAGGAAGGAAGTGCTGCTGCTCTGCTGGGAGAACAGGGTCAGGCATCGTACCCAACATTTCTGTGGGGGGTGGGGAGCAAATTTATGGCAGTTCCCTACACACGTGGTGCAGATATGGGACAGATCACAGGTGAAATCAAACTTTCCTCTTAGCACTGATGTTCACTCTGGGTTGGTTTTGTCTGCTGATCTGTTACTCTCCTTGTCTGCTGCAGTCTTAGTCTGAATGGCACTTCACACAACATTACAGCAGGACGTGTTGACAAAGCCAACAGCTTGACATGCCACCCAGTCATGAGGCTGAGCACCATCTCATGTTCCTGAGGTTACAAAGAACCTTAGGGGATGGCTCTTAGGGAAGCTGAACACCCAGAAACTTGACCTGACTACAGCTCCAGGAGGCAAACAGTGGTTAAGGGAGGGACCTGAGATCTCTGTCTCTGTGGTACGGGACCAGAAAGCCCTAGAAAATTTCTTTAGGAGCCAAGGTTTTGAGAAGTGACTGTGGCACAAATGAGTTGGAAGTGCTGTAGCCAATCCTCAGACCTTTGAAACACAGAATTCTCACTTGCAGGACACTGGAGCTGGAGCCGAGGACCTTAAAGAGCTTTAGTGTCCCTGGCCCCAAGGAGTAGAAACTGGAGAGTCCCATTAGCTGCTTGCTTCAGGTTTGGTGAAAGGATCTAAACCCAAAAGATAATACGTGAAACACATTAAGCTCCACAAAATTCTCAGTTCCAGTGCTGATATGCAATGAAAAACATTGTATATTGTTTTACCAGACATTGGGCAGAATAGATGGTATAAGTGAACACATTACAGATCTTGAAAAATCTGAAATCCTAATTTCACTCAGTTCTTAAATTTTGCAAGAAGAAAAATAATCAGGTCAGTTTAGACAATAATGAGATAAAGTGCATTTAAAAAAGACATCACCATTTTAACATTCCTGGTCCTATCTGAAAAGATTTGTAGAGTAAAATGTAAGTATTTACAAACAAGTGATAAAATGATAAACTACATTGTTCTGCATCAGACCTATGGTTACCTGTTTCAGAGCCACCTTTTCTAAACGTGTTCCAGCTGAGACCACACTTGATTCCAGTCTGGCAGGATAACCATGGTAACAGCATGCTTCCAGGTATTCATCAGGGTGGGGTAAAGATTTGGACACATTCCAAAATTCAGTTCTGTGCTTTATTAACATCCTGAAACCTGACTTGCAAATGGTACAGTATGGGGGAAAATAATGATCGGAGCTGGTGAGGGGAAAGAGAGTGAGAAAAAATGCTGCAGTAATTGAATGTTTCACACATTTTCCACAATAAATTTTCAAGTGAGGTTTCTAAACCCACCTAGTATGTAACCTTGAGGCTTCAAGTTTGCTGCATTACAGTGAATATAGGTCACTGAAGAGGATATGATACTTGCTTACAGTGTAAAGACTTCAGGAGGTTTTAGATGTGAGTAAAATAGAGAAAGGTGGAGCAAACAACTTTGAGAATAAAGAACCTGGCAGACACACTTCGGTTTATTTATGTATCCCCTTTTGATTCTTTCATGTCACTGTACAGAAACCTTCTACATCTGTTCACTCAATGGGGCTGTGCAAAAAGCACACCATGACTGGAGCAGAGACACTGTGATTGAATTTCCCAAGGGAAAGTACCTGTATGTGCCTTCTTATTCATCCTATCTTTCTTTCAAGAAACAGCAGTCAGAAATTAGATATATAGGAAAAAGGAGAGGAGAGGAGAGGAGAGGAGAGGAGAGGGGTTGGAACTGCATGGACTTTAAGGCCCCTTCCAACCCAAGCTGTTCTACAACTCTACGATACTATTGTGCATTGGGCTGCAGAGCAAGAGATAGGGCAGTGTAAATACATAATATGCGTGCTTTTTGGAAGCAGATATGGGGCACATTTTGGCTGGCCTGCAGTTGGTATGCTATAGAAACACTTTACAAGCTAGAGTCCACCCTAATTTTCTGGAGTGATTTTGCTTTTTTATAACTTTACTGCAATAGTTTAATAGGCAGATTTGTGTATGTCAGTATAGTCAGAAATAAGGGTGGGAGGAAGAAGCAACACGGATATGTCTTGTGGAAAGCTTTGCTTCTGCAATTTCATTTCTTAATTTGTTCTTTATGTTTTCATAATACCCTATGAATTTACAGGTGGAATATATATTTGAAAGGGGAAAAAAACATAGAGAAGTATATTAATGGGTACAATCTCTGTTTCACCTTCCCATTTTTGAAAACATGGCAACGCTTGTCTCGCAGAGCTGTTCTTTTGGGTCATATTAGCTCTGCTCTGCTACAAGACCAGGCACAGACTATGCCTGTTCCTGGTCATATACAGAATTCCAGTTTCTGTTTTGCTACCGAACAATTTGTGTACATGCTACAGTGGTTCAGAAAATGCTTCAGAGATGGACCAGGTGAGCAACGATGATGGTCTCAGTAGATGAGAAGAGCAGTCACATCAATCAGGAACTCAACCCAGGGATTTGAATCAGGTCAAGATGGGGGAGGATTTAGAGGAAGCAGGGCTAGGTAAATACCAGAGCTCCTTAGATAACACCTTTTGGCAAGCTGCTCATTGTTATGGGTACATGACTGAAAGTGAATGAGTTAACACATTTAAAGGAGTTGCTATCCAGTAGCAGGAAGTTGTTATCCTTCAGTAGAGGAACAGTGGCTATGTGTGTTCTGCTCCATTGTGGTGTTATGGACAATAGGGTAGTTTAAGTCATCTTAAAGCATGCTATTTTGATAGCTTAATTCTGTAGGCACAAGACCTGATTATACGTAAGTTTTTCAACCAAGTGTAAACCTTTATAAAGTTTTACCAAGTTTTTTTTGAGAGGAGACTTCCCACTGATTCTCACAAGGGCTTTGGCTGTTTGGTCTTGTGTGGAGGACTAAGCCTCACACTAGAAGCTTTCATATTCTAGATGCTTTGAACTAATCTAGTTGGTCTAGTAAGCCAGCAACCCTTTTAATAGACTATTTATTCTTACATGGCTATAAAGTAGTTGAAAAGATTACATTAAAAAACACAAAGAGTATGTAAATGAGTAAGTTACTGAATAGAATGAAAAGAATCAACCCCCAAATGGTAATGCTTTCTAGTGAGAAGCATATGAGAGCAAGGATATAGAATAGGAAGTTTTTCAGAATTACCGTTAACTATTGCCATCCGTGTAACTGTAGCACAAATGAACCACTTGTTTGGTTTCCTTTTTTTCATATTCTGAGCATTTGTAGTTGTAAAATGTGTTGTTTTTTTCGTTTATTTCATAAACCAATTTGTTTCTGTTGTCAAAACCTAATCCTATCTTCTGCTCATCCATTAAACTACAAAACAGTATAGACTTAATGTTTGGATTTTCTGTCACCTAATTCAAACTGATTTGAGTTCTAACAAATATATATCCTGGGAAACTTAACTGTATAATCAACTAGAGTCTTCTGTAGCACTTCCCTGATGAATCAATCATCTGTGGGTATGAAGGCAAGAGAAACAAGGTTCTCATAGTGCAAAAATAAATAAATAAATAAAAAGGCTACAAGACCTCCAAATGAACCAAATCCATCACCCTAGCTCATAGATGTACTTCCATTTGTGTTGTTCAAAGAGAGATATTGTAAATATATCACAAATGGCAGCAAGTAAAGGATAAGAATTAGTTCTCTGTGACCATTACTGAGATTTATAGAGCAAAAGTTTTATATTAAAATAAAGAAAACGTGGTAAAAATGAGATCTTATTAGTACATATCAATTTCCTTCATATAGTGGGATCTCTCCTGGGCTTTGGGATGGAATAAAATAGCACACTGAATAAGGTAGCAGATAGCATCCATAGGACAGAGCTATACAAAACATCAAAGTCAAGTCTGTAATATGGACAGATAATCTTAGAAACTGATTTTCACTTTTTAAAATGAAGAGATTGAAATTTGAGAAAGGCTTCTTGAAAACACCATGTAGAGGACCCACTGGCATGACAGTTCACATATGAGTATAATGGGNAAATGAGTAAGTTACTGAATAGAATGAAAAGAATCAACCCCCAAATGGTAATGCTTTCTAGTGAGAAGCATATGAGAGCAAGGATATAGAATAGGAAGTTTTTCAGAATTACCGTTAACTATTGCCATCCGTGTAACTGTAGCACAAATGAACCACTTGTTTGGTTTCCTTTTTTTCATATTCTGAGCATTTGTAGTTGTAAAATGTGTTGTTTTTTTCGTTTATTTCATAAACCAATTTGTTTCTGTTGTCAAAACCTAATCCTATCTTCTGCTCATCCATTAAACTACAAAACAGTATAGACTTAATGTTTGGATTTTCTGTCACCTAATTCAAACTGATTTGAGTTCTAACAAATATATATCCTGGGAAACTTAACTGTATAATCAACTATAGTCTTCTGTAGCACTTCCCTGATGAATCAATCATCTGTGGGTATGAAGGCAAGAGAAACAAGGTTCTCATAGTGCAAAAATAAATAAATAAATAAAAAGGCTACAAGACCTCCAAATGAACCAAATCCATCACCCTAGCTCATAGATGTACTTCCATTTGTGTTGTTCAAAGAGAGATATTGTAAATATATCACAAATGGCAGCAAGTAAAGGATAAGAATTAGTTCTCTGTGACCATTACTGAGATTTATAGAGCAAAAGTTTTATATTAAAATAAAGAAAACGTGGTAAAAATGAGATCTTATTAGTACATATCAATTTCCTTCATATAGTGGGATCTCTCCTGGGCTTTGGGATGGAATAAAATAGCACACTGAATAAGGTAGCAGATAGCATCCATAGGACAGAGCTATACAAAACATCAAAGTCAAGTCTGTAATATGGACAGATAATCTTAGAAACTGATTTTCACTTTTTAAAATGAAGAGATTGAAATTTGAGAAAGGCTTCTTGAAAACACCATGTAGAGGACCCACTGGCATGACAGTTCACATATGAGTTTAATGGGTAACAGAATGGGTCACATAACTGAGATACTAACAGTCCTCTTGACTGAATGATAATGTTCTTCCACTTTCCAGTAAATCCAGTGTAAAATGTGTTGTATCCGTATCAGTTCAAAACATGCACAGTACTTCTGCCCTGCTGCCTTCTGCCTGTTCTTGGTGTAGCACTGAGCTTTGACTAAAAGGGATGTGCTGACCTTAGCAAAGAGCCCTTTTTTTCCATTCTGTCTCCAGTTTTGCCCTTCCTTGCTGGGGCTATGGAGGGTGAGGGTGGCAGTACTTCTCTACAGCTGCAGCTGGAGGAGCAGCACGTTTCCAGTATCAGTCCCATGCAAGTTTTGTTATTTTTCCTGTCATGTTTGTTGGGGTACAGCTTTTCATTTATTTTTCTTGCAGAAAGGCAGGAAAGCAGATCTGGAAAAAAATACCTCTCACTTGTCATCGGTAATTACTTGGCCGTTGTGCCAGGCATTGGCTTGCTGACAGTTTCAAGGCGGAGAGTGGGTGAGAGCCAGCTGCAGCCAACAAGAAGAAAGAAGGAGAGAGATCTTAATCTGGCTTGGGCTTCATTTGCCCTCCCTTCTTTTCCCCTCCATCTTTCCCCTCCCTGGGAAGCCACACAATTAGCCCTCTCCATTCTTAACAGGACTACTGTTCTCTAGCCTGTGCAGCCTTCTGTCCTCTTTCTTCCCCCCAGTAAATGTAACACCTACAGAAACAACTTACCCTCAGGAAGGAGTGTTTTGGGAAGGAATAGATGTCCTGCTTCCCTTCAGGAGCAAGGATTGTAGTCTGAACTATGGAGAGCATGAGAGTAACAAGAAGGCTCAGAATCAGAATATTCTGAGTTGGACCTATAGGGATCATCAAGTCCAACTCCAGGCTCCACATATCACCACTCAAAAACCAAACCCTATGTCTGAGAGCAAACTGTCATTGAACTCCAGCAACTCAGGGCTATAACCACTGCCCTGGGCATCCTATTCCATGCCCACCTCCCTCTGGTGCAGACCCTGCCCCTAACCCCCAGCTGCCCCTCCCCTGACACAGCTCCATGCCATTCCCTCGGGCCCTGTCGCTGTCACAGAGAGCTGAGCCCAGCCCTGCCCCTCTGCTCCCCTTGTGAGAACGATGCAGTCCACCATGAGACATCCCCTGGGTGATATGGTCACCCTCATCAGGAGACAAGCCAGGATCTTAGTGTGTTCAGCTGTACTTCAAATAGTCACTTCCTTCTTTACTGCGACTGTTGAGCTTTTATACTATGGTGTTGAACGTTGCCTTCAAAATGCGAACAGTGTGTGGAAGCAGCCCACCATAGGCAGCCTTCAAGGCTGTAAGTTCCTTCTCTTTCCCTTCCCAGCTGATCAGGAAGCAAACCTACTGCAGAAAACTGATGTAAAGAGAAGGAGCCCCTTAGGAATGCAGGCTAAGGACTGATCTTGGGAGAAATTTTTGTTGATCTTTCCTTGCCTTAGCTGGCACAACTGTGAAGAGACACACAACTGTAGAGTTGAATGGCTCTTCCTCCTCATCACTCAAATCGCTCATTCCTCTCTTNGACCTATAGGGATCATCAAGTCCAACTCCAGGCTCCACATATCACCACTCAAAAACCAAACCCTATGTCTGAGAGCAAACTGTCATTGAACTCCAGCAACTCAGGGCTATAACCACTGCCCTGGGCATCCTATTCCATGCCCACCTCCCTCTGGTGCAGACCCTGCCCCTAACCCCCAGCTGCCCCTCCCCTGACACAGCTCCATGCCATTCCCTCGGGCCCTGTCGCTGTCACAGAGAGCTGAGCCCAGCCCTGCCCCTCTGCTCCCCTTGTGAGAACGATGCAGTCCACCATGAGACATCCCCTGGGTGATATGGTCACCCTCATCAGGAGACAAGCCAGGATCTTAGTGTGTTCAGCTGTACTTCAAATAGTCACTTCCTTCTTTACTGCGACTGTTGAGCTTTTATACTATGGTGTTGAACGTTGCCTTCAAAATGCGAACAGTGTGTGGAAGCAGCCCACCATAGGCAGCCTTCAAGGCTGTAAGTTCCTTCTCTTTCCCTTCCCAGCTGATCAGGAAGCAAACCTACTGCAGAAAACTGATGTAAAGAGAAGGAGCCCCTTAGGAATGCAGGCTAAGGACTGATCTTGGGAGAAATTTTTGTTGATCTTTCCTTGCCTTAGCTGGCACAACTGTGAAGAGACACACAACTGTAGAGTTGAATGGCTCTTCCTCCTCATCACTCAAATCGCTCATTCCTCTCTTCTGCATAGCAGCAATCTTGTCCAGCTGCACCAAAGCAATGACAAACTCCCTATGGACTATTATAGAGCATGCTCTTGGGGGTGAAAGCTCACAAAAACAGTTTGTCAAGGTCCTGATTATAGCACACAGATTGCATCTTTACTACTTCAGTCAGCTGAATTGGATCTTGCTGATTGGACTCCTGCAAATTAAGAGGGCAAGTTCAAACATTGTTTTCTGAAACCAGTTTCTATGTTGATGTTTCTCCTCCCTTCATTGCGTGGAAATTTGCCTGAAAGTCATGGGTCACAGACAACAGGTTTGTTGGTGTTGTTTCTAATTTAGAAAGTGATAATTTTTGTTCTTAGGAAAACTGAATAACTCAGGGGGGTTTACAAGGAGATCTGAGAACACTTGACAACATCAGTTCGGTCGCTTTCCATGCAATGGAAAGAAGAGTGTGTATCTGCAGCATATGCTGAAGGCCTAGCTCAGACTGAGAGCTCTAGGCAAGGATCTTATTTTTCCCACTGTTGGTGGCAGCAGCATCACCAAGCTGTCTAGCACTTGCCAGCATGTGTTCAGATCAGATTAATCAGCTTCAAGAACAAGAGTGTGACAGGAAGATATTCTTTGCTTTGTACAGTCTATGTCTGGCTCCAAGGAAGAGGAGACCTGGAGAGCTGACATTTGATTAACCTGTGAATTAAGCCTGTGTAGATATAATCTGTAAAGCTAAAAGTGCTATTGATTCAGTGCACTCTGATTCAAGAATCCCATATTAATCAGTGATAAAGCATGCTGTGCTATTTGTTTGTAAAATATACTTAGTTTTTAAACTGATCAAAATACTTACTGTGGGTGACCAGATCTTCACATGCTCTGCACAATGTCATTTTTGAGCTGTGTAGGAATAAACCACAAGGCTGAATGAATCCTAACTGGGAAAAACATTTTAGGCTTGCAGGAAGGGAGTTGTAAATTTGCAACTGGTTCTTAATAGCAAGAGGGACCTGGTAAATCTCTGACAGCTTTTAGACAAGTGATAGAGCTGATAGTGTGAATGTGTCAATATCAAACTGCTATCAGTATCACGTTGGTACCTATCTGTCTCAGAATTTATAACCTGTTAACAACAGAGAAGTTATGTGGTCTAATGACCTGAGGACAGGACTAGGAGCCAAGAGGAAGTGGGGAAAGGAAGCTGACAGAAGAACAACTTTGAACAGGATGTCTGGTCCTGCTGCAGCCCAAATTTTTTCTGTATTTTCCTTTGGATTTCAGTAAATCTTGGAGGGTCATTCTCCTGACTCATTAGGCATGTTTACAAACTAGCCATTTGTACTTAATGTGGTATTAATTGGTTGAAGCTGAACCTTAACTGGTCATTTCAGTATGGTGACCTGTCATAATGCTAGGTTTTTCTCTCTGTCTGTCCACATTTGCTTCGCTTGGCAGAGAAATTGATCAGGTCACAAATTTGCCTTTATTTCAACTCTTCTAAGTCTTATTTTAGCAAGACAGCTTTCCACTGTGAATATGCAAGCCTTCTGCTCCATCTCTTGAGAGGTTCACTGGGACACCTGAATGTGAAAATCCAGATGTTTTCCTCTTCTCAGTTTCTTTAAAGTTTCTGAGAAGTACTTGTATGGAGAAGACATTTAGCTGTATTTGAATTAGTAAAGCCAATATCCACTGAATCACAGGTTTTGTTCAAAGTAGTGGGAATTCAAAGGCATTTTCTTAATGTACTTTGGAACAAGTTGTATAGATAGAACAATCTCTAGGTGTAGAGCAGGCAGACAATTAATGCAGTGTGGTGACCAAACATACCATGCCTTCTTTAGTGAGAACTATTGGTAATGGGTGGGTGTTTGGACTAGGTGATCCTGTGGATCTTTTCCAAACTTGGTGATTCTATGATTCTTTGCTTCTGCTGGACTTGAAGAAGACAAGACTGGAAACAGCTGCTGCTGCTCCACCCAGCAGAGGGTTTTGTGTCCACAGGGCAGTGGCAGCAAGGAGGGAACATTGCAGCAGCTAGCCAAAATCTCCAGGGCTCCTTCTGCCTATTCAATATGTGACTCTTTTTCCCTTTCCTGATTCCCACAACAGGAGTGGTCATGGTTTTGCCTTGTATTTTAGAGCAGGAAAATTCAACACTTCTGAGAAATATTGAGTCAGCTCTGTAAACCTATACCTAATGTGACAGATACTACTTTTTACTGCTGTTTGTTGATGATAGCACTTACAAACATGCTACGTGAGTTGCATGGGATCCATGGAGGAGAATCCCAGACCCATCAACTGCATGTACCACAAACAAATGGTGAACTTGATAGGCAAATGGGTAAAGAGGTTAACACTAAACTAGAGAAATTCAGCAAGTCTCTAGAGGGGATGATTATATTATACCATTTCTACTCACAGCAGCAGGAGTTTGGGCCCACTGGCTTTAACTGAGTTATTTCCAGTGCACAACAGTACAAACAGCAGAAGAAACCTCAGGAGAAAGAGCTTGAAGCAGCAGGAATGAGGGTGTGGTATGGAAATAATTAGGTATAGCTACCTGTGTGGTTTGAGTTGTTTGATGAATTTCTGTCCTCTGTACACAGAACATCAATGAAGCAAACCCTTTAGCCTGGGATAGTGTCAGGTTAGGGTGAAACTGGACAGTTATATTGTGGAAAGTCATTCCTATCTGCTAGAAAGAGCAGCGTGGAATAAGGTATAGATCTGTTGAGAGATAGGAATGTATTATGGAGGAGTATTATGTGAAGGACAACTGATGTGACAATGAAAATATTTGCAATGATGTTGTTAACAGATGTAGGAAAATGTGAATAATTTTTTAAATTGTTCTTTACTTTAAATTCCTGTTGTTTTCTTCGCTGTGCCAATAATTCTTTAGTCTTTCTTGTCACCTCACTACATGAGATCTTTCCAGAAAAGAAGCTTTGTGCCTCATCTTGCTTTTATGCTGTTTTATATATATATATACTTGTTATATTCTGGAACAAGTTTCTGGCAGCATGCCATGCATGAGTGGAAGGAGGCAGAGAAGACTTCTTGGAGGCCTGAGATCAGGGACAAGTGCTGTGGCTGGTAAGTGTGAGCATGGAACATTCTTAGCTAAAATTTTTTGAAAGTTTGTAAATTAAGTGAGGTTCCTAATTAAAGCAACCAGTAAACCGTTTAACTTGCATAACTAGAACTGACTCAATACATCAGCCCAGGTCTCACTGACCCTGGCAGAGTGACAGGACTCGTATTTTGTGTGGATGAAATGTTCAATAATTTCTCCAGAGCATTATGTGCAAACAGGCTTTTCTTTAACAGCAGGCATGCATGTCTTCTCCTTCCACCTTCCTGTTTATCAGTCAGCAGATCTTAGCTGGACATTGTGAGAAATTGTGACTTTCTCTTCATCTTTTTGGTCCCACATGTGAAAAAGAGGATAACACGCTTATACAAAAAAAATATGATCATCATATTAACCTACAAGGGTTGCTAACCTTGCTGTACTCTAATCTAATTTAGGTTCTAGTTGGAAACTCACTCTGGTGCACACATTGAGCAGTTAGGGTTTCTTTCATTGTCATTTCAAACATTTGGTGCTCACTCCCTTTCAGAAACAGGATTCTGGGTGTATCAATGCTCACATCTTATGTGGCACATTTGAGAGATATTGCGGCCATTAGTTGTCTGAACCAGGCATCATAACTTTAGAACCTAGGATGAACAAGAAGAAGTGATAACAAAAATCTACCATTTTGCTGCTGAACTTAGCATCCCACCTCTTTGTGTGTTCTGGGCATTAGTACGTGGAGATTTTCTATGCAAGTACTTCAGTAGCACATCGGGAACACTGCAACAAGTACTTTCAGAACTGTAAGAATTTCTATGTGTTTTTGTCATTGATGGAGTCTCAGAGACCCTATGGAAGTTCTTCAAAGCACTGTGTATTTCAGTTAAAACTGAAGATCATGGTTCCCTCAGACTTGTAACTTTGTTGGTATGAATAAGCAAAAGAGTGAGAAAAGAACAAAAAGAAAAGGAGAGGGGAGACGAAAATCTGAGAGCAAGCTTCTGTGACAGGTGAAGATAAAAGATGGGAGAGAGACATCAGTTAAGAAAAATGGTGGACTACTTGTAATAGGAAGATCTAAGACTTGTGGTTTAATTTGAGAGGAAGGGGGATTCAGTGACTACTCAGTCCTTGTGATGTGACATGAGAAATGCCCTATGGGGCGCCGTCTGATTGCAGCCTGCCTCTAGCAGTGTGCCAGGAAGTCCTGTGTGGAGAAAGCCCTGCAAGGCTGGCCACATTCAGGGGTTCTTTCCCCTTACGCTTCCCAACAAGCATGGCTGTTGCAAGAAGGATGTCTGGGGCATGGCTCTGCCTGTTCTTTCCAAAAACTGTTTATTCCTATTATTATACCTATGAATTTGTCTAACCCATTTTTGAACTACCAACAGCCTCCACGGCCCCTGATAGAAGCAAGTTACCAAAGTTTACTACCTGTTGTGCAAATAAGTACTTCATTTTATTTTTTTAAACTCATTTTCTAATAGTTTAGTAAGCTTCCCATCATTTTGCTACTGCAAAACTCCACTTTGATCACACATGCTTTTATCTTCATGATGATCTTGATCACATCCCACTTAGCCTTCTCTCCAGTCTGAAGAGAAGCAATCTTTTTTCATTCTCTCATTGTTAGACCAGTCTGTGTTTGATCAAATCTCTTTGCTGTGCTGTACAAGCTATTAGGCCTGGTCTCCAGATGGATTTCATCATTGTAGAGCTAGTGGATATTAATAGTTATTATATCAGTGCAGACATTGCCTCAGTGTTTGTGAGTGCAGTTAGTGAGAAGATAGTGCTTTTCTCTGCTTCTGGCATTGCTTCACATAAAAATAAAAAATAAGAATAAAAATAATCTTGGAATTCTTGTTAAGAAAGTAGATAATTCAAAAGGAAAAAGTGAAAGAAGATCTCATGCCAGACCCATAGCTGGTATTTTTAAGCTCAGTTCTTGCCCTACTTTCTTCATTTGTCAACAATTGATGGCCCTCAATATGTTTGTCAGATAACACTGTGTTTAATATTATATTGTAAGACATCACTACCTAGCATAAGCTCTCAGCTAGGCTTAACAACAGATCAACCAGAATAAAATTCACAGATGTTAAGGCTACTGATATCTTGTGTTATGATCATATATTAAAGTTCTATTAGCATTATCAGGTCTTAATTTAAGGAACAGAGACTTATCTATTCTCTCCCTTCAACTGCAAGCCCTCTTAAAGGTCCTATTTTCTTTGAACAAGACAAAGCAAGGAAATGGGCCACCATCCCTCCTTTTCAATGCAGTGTGTCCTCTGTCCTCTTGACAGGTAAATCTTGTGTACGTGTTCACCAGGGATGTGTTGTTATTGTTTCACATTCCTCTTGTAACAGCATGGGATCTCAAGTGAATCTGGGATACTTTGGAGTAGTACAATAAAGAGCATGTTTGTTTGCAGCTGTACTGTCAGAGGGAACATTTTAGCACCTGATAGCGCTGCATAGATTAGGTTTGAGAGGATGTCCATCCCTAACTGAAACAATGGTAATCTACATCTTTTCTATGGTTGGCTTCTACCTGTGCTCTGGGCCTGATTCACTTCTAATCAAGAAGGCATTGTATTGGTATTGCATGTATAACCAGGAAGGTGAGCGGATTGCAGATTAACTTTGCTTTCATCTCCTAAACTTTTTAGAGGACTAGAAAGCTAAATTGGGATAAGGATGCATTCTAAAGGCTTTGAAGTATTTGTTAGTAAACATAGGTTTGACAGATCTGTCCTTTATGCCTTTCATTAATGTTCCTCCTGAACTAAAACTATTGCTTTGTATTAACTAGATATTCATGAGATGTGGCAAAAAGTGACTTACTGATAATTCTTAAAATGTTACATGCATGTAGAGAAAAATGACATGTCTGAAAATGTTTTTCAGCTATGAAATATACCTACACTTATTTTTTTTTTTTTCTAACGAAACTTTCATTTCTATGGCTTAATTCTTAAAGGTGTACATATGTCTGTAACAGTGGCTGTTTGGGATCAGAAGAAAGTCTCCTTGGCACTGTATCCCATTTCTGTCAGTGGCCAAGAGCAGCTGCCCAAGAGGAACAGGGCAAGCACATAAAATGCTTTCCTGATTGCTCTCCCAGCCTGCAGCCATTTGAGTCATGGAGATTTTCTGAACTGGACAATATCTCTATGGAGGTTGTAATCCTTCATGAATTTCTCTTGTTCTGCCTTTCCCCTTGAACTTGTATGTCTTCCACACAGAAAATTTTTATAATTTCAGCATATTTGAGGAGCTTATTGGATCAAATATTAACTTGCAGTTAAATAAGATGGTTAAGTAGTATGTGATTTTTAAAATCTCTTTCTGTGTAAACCATGTGTCTCTCATAGCCTTACTGTTGTGATGAGGGCATTGCCACGTATTAGACTATACTGGAAAGTCTTTCCTAATGGTATTTGAAGATGTTCAGTGGATCTATTTAATAGCAGGAAGAACATTCACATGCCTAGTTTTAAGCATCTAATTAGGGTTTCTTACTTGTCAGCTAATCTCCTTAAGTTTGCTTAAGTAGTTTCTAATATAGAATTCTGTGAACTGGAAATGGAAGGCAGTGCTATGACTTGCCATCTGAAGCAGTCAGGCTACCCCTGCAAGGAATGTAGGGAGACAAGCTCAGTGCCCTTGGATTGCTTGATGTAAGTACTTCCACATCTGAAAGAATACAGAATGGCTTGATCAAAAATGAACTTCTTATTTTCCAGCTATTACTACACAATTTTAGATAAGCAAGAAAAAATCCTGAAGAGTCTAAGCTGGTGTACACAGAGAATAGTAATATTGTGCTTATTAAACATATTATGAAATTTCTTTGGACCTCAAGACATAAAAAGTTTCTCTTGTTATATTTAGAGCTATTGCTACGGTTACTGAGTGCACCAAAGAGATAAATGAATTTAGTGTTGTTAGAACTGTGTCCTTTAGGGGCAGTAATATATCAGCATTCTGTTTAAACAGAAGTTACAAGAAATATCTGCATGTGCCAGGAAGGCTTGTTGAAAAAACAGCTAAAGAAATAAAGGTTTGGCAATTAGTGCCAACTTATAAGATTGTCTTCCTTTTGGAGATATCCATTTTTATAAAACAGAAACAGTGTTTCTATGGTAATTTTAGGCAGAATTTGAAATGTAGAATTTGAGAAAGTAACCAAAATCATGTCTACATTAATAAAAATGGTATTTCATTTGCAATTCTTTTATAGGGAGAGCTTTTGGTGATACTTCTTCCTTAGATTCTGGTCATCTTTCTCTGAATGGAATAATGACTAGTGTTCAGTGATGCTGAAGGATAACGCTTTGTGGAGCTGACCAGATGATCTGAGACTCAGATCTCAAGAGACAGGAATTGTTGGTGGTGATAGCGGTGGTGACTGTGGGAGTGCTGGTGGTGAAATTAGTACCAAAAGTTCAAGAATACTTACACTGAAATTAATGCATTGCTCTCAGTTTGGACAATGGTACATTCTCCCTCAAAAATGTTGAATTATTAAAAAAAAAATCCACCCAAATTCTGATATTTCTGACAATCAAATTCATTTTTCTGAACAAAAAGCTTTCTAATGATCACTGTTACTGTCACTGTTGGTGTTAAAAGTGAAATGGAGGACTTGACATTTCAAGTCAGACTTCTTGCTAGAGCTTAATTGTCAAAAAAATTATACTTGTTTGGGAATACAAGCTTGTATTTGTATTGTTCTGTGGCTAAGTCTCCACATGAGTGAGGTGAGGGAAAAAATGATTACAAAGATGGAAATACCACTGCACTTTGTTAATGCTCAAGAAGTTCATTGCAGGGGAATTGGACTACGAGATCTTTGAAGGTCCCTTCCAACTCAAATGATTCTATAATTCCATGTTCAGTTCTTTTAGCGTGGCTGGTAACCAACAAGATCCCTATAACCGTAAAAGATCCCTGCAGAAGAAATAGAACATTAGCAAGCTTGCATACTTATACAGCTAATGACAAAAACAAAGTTTCCAAAGTCCTTAAAACAGTGTGAAACAACCTTTACAGAATATGCTGTCCAGAATTTCTTTCCCCAGGTTGTAAGGCTTTTTCTGGGAGTCTAAAAACAGCTTATTCAGGAGATATTCATATGCTCTGCTTTTGGCCCTCTCAGGTACTCTTTCATGCCCAGGAAAGCTGTCTTCTAGGTCGAACCCCTGTAGCATGTTACACATACCTACAGGTCTCTGTAAATTAGTCAGTCTGTAGGTCTTGACTATAAAAGATATAATACCAAAAACTTTGCTAGGCAGAAGCAAAAATGCTAATTTTGTGCAAAAGAGTAAATATGGCTATTTATTATAACACTGAATTTTGGAAAGACAGAACAAAATATTTATTACTTTAGACCTTATTTTTATATATGTGTTTAACATTAACCCTGAGCAACCTGATCTAGTGTCAGATCTGGAGGCTGGTAGCCCTGCCTGTTGTAGGAAGGTTAGAACTTGATGTTTCTTGTGGTCCTTTTCAACCTGAGCCATTCTGCGATTTAATGTTATTAAAATATAGAACTACTTGACAAAGTATCTGAACAGAAAAGTGCAAAAGCTCTTGTGAGCTCAAAGTATTTAACTTGTTAAAAATACTGTGCTGACAACACTATAGTGAAATGCTCTTTTTTTCCATCAATATGTACTTTCCAATACAAAGTTTAACAAAAAATAAACAGCAGTGAATAGGAGTTACTGGCGCACATATTTTTTAATGAATTACAGAATGCAGCATAACTCATTTAAAATGTCAGTCATTTTGTATAGATATATAATTGATATAGTATGATAATTATATGAGCAACAAATCCCAGAGGCCAGAAGAATATCTGAACTCTTATGCCTTAGACCTGAAGGCAAATTTCTGCTGAAAGCAATTAGTAAGGAATATTCCCTCGGCTGTATTGTTCTATAACTGGACATTTCAGGGTTTCTTAAAGTCTCTGCAGAAAGCATAGTACCCACCTATTGTGTTACCAGGTTACATACGCTATTAGTCTGATTCAGCTAGTGACTACTGAAAATCAATAAATGCATATAAATGCATTATATATATATGTGTATCAATAAATGCATTGCTCAACTTGCTTTCCTATATTTTGCATATTAGGAAAATGTGGGGGAGCCAGTTATTTCACTTTCATTCATGAAATCTTGGACCAAACATAAGAGTCCAGTGAAATACAAAGTCTTGTTGGTCTGTTCTTAACACATGAAGAAGCTAAGTTGGAACAAAGCTTGGTGTTTTGGACAGCTGAGGCAACAACATAGATATTCAGGTGAGTGAAGCTGGAGAATGTATGGCATTCCCCTTTCTGACTCTGCTGAAGGTTACAACTTCCTGTGTTAAAAGAAGCATAGGCATATCATACCTATTTCAGCACAAAATTGGCTACTTTTTTTTAAGGCTGTATTTACCAGCAGTTTATACAACATCATTGGACTCTAAAGCATCAGCAGCATCCATATATAACCCATTTCACTGATCCAATTGCGACTACTTGGCACAGAGATACATTCTGATAGTAGTAGCATCTGTTAGCTTCTTTTGAGTGCTAATGTGTCAGTGCTATGATAGCAGCAGGACTGGCTGCTATTTAAAGTGCAACTTTCGGATATCAGGTAGCTGCATCTATCTGATTACATCTGCTCCTGTAACAAAGTTTGTCTAATGAAAGTCATTTGTTTAGCCATCCTGGCTGTAGTTTCTGGAAAGGTTCTCCAGAAGAGTCCTTGCTCCCAGTAGCATCACTTACTGCAGCATGTCACAGGTCCCATGAGTTGGGATTGACTGTGGGATGCCAAACCCAGCCCCTGCTGTCCCTGATAGCTACCTAAAGGCAGCTTATCTGCTCCTAGTCCACTCTTAGTGCCAAGAAAGCTTAGGTTTCTGTTGTCTTTTTTTTTTTTTTTTTTTTTTTTTTTTTTTTTTTTTTTAAATGGCACAAAGTGACGTATTCAAAATGCTCTTTTTAATGTGCTTTTTAAGATGGAAATGTTTTTCTTCATGCATTTTAGCTCAAACTTCTGCATGGTGTTTCTATTCAATGCTTGTAAATAAATAAAAATGTGTTAATAGAATTCTTTATGCTTAATGGCAGGGGGTAAGAAACGGAGAGGGTGGAAATCAATCTTTCCTGAAAACATAATGCAGTAATAAAGGATACTCGCTCTTGAATACTGTTGGCTGCTTTATGATTCTTTTCTCAGTTCAAACAAAGCTGTATTCAAAACAAGGATAAACATATCAATGCTAATTTTATATAAGACTCTTCCTTCTATAGTAATTTCACATATTCTATTCATATAGCAAAGAGCAGGATTTCTTTGATCTCTTCTTGTAATCTATGTTTGCCATTTAGGCTACTACTTAACATCTTTTGTTCTGGTATATATTTGCTAAATGTGATAGATCATTCTGTTTATGATCTACATAACTGTCTTATGTTTCTGCCAGATGTCATCTACTACTCTTTCCTGTTCAAGTTCTCAGGAATATATCACAGTGAATAACTCGGTACCAAACAACAAGTAAGAGAATAATGTCTTGGGTTCCCATGTGAAAATATCAGTATGAATGGAGTGTGTTTAAGCTTCATTCAAAGTCATATACTGAGAAAATAACAGAGTAGGTGACTTCATGGGACAGGATTTCTCGCAGGATGGTCTCTCCAGTGTGGTTAGGTAGATTTGTTGTTTTTATACTCGTAATTGTGAGACATAGTCCACAAGCATGACTGATTTCTGGTTGGAACAAGGGATGATACTTCCTTACTAGCTTGCTTACTTGCTAACCTACTTACACAGAGGTTCCAGGAGGGTATGACCTACTGCTTCTTTCAGTTTTTTCAGTAAGAAACATCTTTTTCTTACCTCACAGGACTTGCAATAGTCAAATATGGTGGTCTTTGGTACATTGTGAAAAAAGCGTTTTTGAAGAGGTGTCAAAAGTGTAAGTGCAGGGTACAGACAGAAGGAGGTGTGTAAGAGCTGTGACCTTGCAGGTGTGCATTTATTTCCTGAGTTTTAAGAAAGCATTGAGTGGTCCAAGCATCCATCCAGGAAGTCAGTGATTTTTCATTGGGCAGCTCATATTCCAGGGTACAACTCTTACTTGAGTGGGGAGGGAGGGCAACAAAGCTTAAATGATACATAAAGACCTTCCTCACAGAAAGTTTGTGAATGTTGTTATTTTGTTATTGAAGTTAGCTTCTAGTATATAAACATCCTTGAACTTTTCTCAAGCAGCAAGTTTTTCTTGAAAGTCATCTGATGACAAAAGCATTTACAAACAGCTTAAGCAGCACAAGTGCTTTGAAACAACCTGCAGAGGCACAGGGCTCAGTGCTACTGCCTCAGATAGAACACAGTGGGAAGGAGAAATGCCTGGGGGAATTCTGTGGTTTCAGATTATTATCTGCTAAATCTCCTTGAAATCTCCTTAAAATTCCCAACTGGATTTTAGTTGCAAACTCACTGCATTTTTCACCATACAGTTTATGCCCCTTGTTCAGCCAACTCCAATCTTCAAGAAGGAGGAAAGGATATTTAGTCTTTTACAGTAATGTAGACCAGAGTAGAAGCTGCTCTGGGAGTGTAATATCATTTGGCATTGCATACTGGTTGGAAAGGCTGATTTACAGGCCTGTGGTAGATTTAGCTCATGTGGTTGTACCTCTCCTAAAAAGGCAAGTACTTTTAGCAGTACCTGAAGTATTTGTAGAAGAAGGGATGTGTACCTGCATCTCATCCTGTTTCCAAAACACATACCAGCATTCATCAGCTGTTTTGTATGAAATGCTGTAAAACAGAATTGCTTGGAGGTATGCACGTGCTCTGTGGATAACAATCTCTGGCAGACTTCTGGGAGAGACAAACTACTTCCACTCTATCCACTAAGCACCTCTGACACAGTCTTTAACTGGGGAATAACAATGCTTGATCCAACTGTTCATATTTTGAAAAACATTTTTTAGCTGAGATTTTTTCTGATTCTATTAAGTGAAGTAAGGCATATTTTTTCAAACCATTTCTGTAATGGCACACAAGAGGGAGTAGGTAAATTGTTCTATCTGGTCTGAAAACATTTCATAAATGAAAACCAGAAATGAAAGCCAAAGGCAATGATTCAAGATGTGAAAATCAGCTTTTGATTGACATTGAGGTAGACCCCAAAATATTTAGTCATTTGATGAAAAAGTATATGTAATGAAATTCATTTTGCAATTTAGAATTTTCATATACTTAATCTTCTCCACTAAGGTGTTTCTGATGAACTCATACAACTATGTGGAGGATACATTCCTGTTTCACAAAGTCACCTTATTTGTCCTCTACCTTGATCGTTTAGGCTCTATTTCTCTATGTGATTTAATATACTCTGTAGCACAGCACACATCCTAGAGTACTGGTTGCTGGATGTAATCTCAAAAAAATATGTTTTTCTGCTTTTTAGATGGAAAGAATATGTGCTTATGGACAGTAAAACAGAGAAGTGCCCCTGCTTGGCAAATTAGACATAGAGTATGTCTCTGCCTCTAGTCAGGTGCTTGGCGGCCTGTACATGGAGAGAGATACCTTTATAAAGCAGGTAAAGCAGTCAGATTTAATTTAAGGAGAGCGAAAGTAGAAAAACATAATGTCTTTGAACATAACACTGTAAACACAATTTTGTTCTTCTCATGATGTATTAGCATTAACTTTATATAACTGCCACAGACATGGAAGGAGTTGTGTATATCACAAATGGTATCCGGCAGAGCTTTTTAAAAGTCTTGTTAGCTTTGACTTACAGGATTTGTTGACACACTTTCAGTTCATTTATTTTGGACCTCTCTTGAACTACACTTTGATGTTTAAGTAAGTGTAAAAGTTTGGTGTGAGTTTTAGCTGGACCTACCTATTTTTTGCATCAGTTCCGTTTTAATAAAAATCTCCAGACTGTGCCAGAAATTGTCCTAATTTTGCTCAGAACCTAATGGAAAATTGAGCCAGATTTTGTCAGGGTCCATTAACTCTCCCATTATGGAAGTACCACACAATGGTGGTGTTGTTAATGACAAAAAATTACTTTCCAGCATGTGTCATGTCATGAACCAAATCCTTCTGTTACTTCTGTGCAGACACAGCTAAGGCAATGCAATCGCATGACTTGACTGAGAATTTGCTCTCTACATTCAGCCCCCCCGCCATGTTTAACAAACTAAAAAGTGGTTGGTAAGTTAAAGCTACCAGTTTGGTTCATTTGACCCAGCGATACTTATTCAATCTGGGAGAGGTCTCAATGACCTTGGCAACTCAGATAGGTAATATATTTTTGAAAGTGAACTTCTTTTCACCTTTCTCCAAGAGAAATAAGCTTTGACTCTTAAAAGGGACAGAATTATATGGGGTTTCATATAAATTTTTTGTCACTGAATTTCTCTTTATGTTCCTGTTAATTTAGTCAATTATTTTTTTCCGATGAAACATTTTTTGTTTCTAACTGAAAAGGAAAAGTACTCAAAAGCAAAGTTGTTCAACCTGAGGAGGGACTCAGAAGGGAATCTATCTTTGGTGTTCTGATAAAATGTGAGGACAAACACACTCATGCCTACTGAGAGCTGCCCAGTCTACTTCCCTCATGGGAAAGTTCTACTTTTGCCATGGTTTTAGTTTTATCGTAAGTTCAGTTTTTGTACCGAACCAAAATGTTGCTTAAGTTACTATTACAGTATTCACAGTTCTTAGTGGACATCTAATCAATTTTCTTTCAGTTTCAGATAATCAGTTTTCCTGTTTTGGTACAATCTTCGTAACATAACCATTATTTTGGTAAAATGTCTTCATTCAAACCGTCTTGAGATCAAAAGTTTCTGACACAGGTTCACCTTTTGAAAGTCAGGTTCTGATTCAACAAAATAAATTATTGGTGACTGGTGTGTTCAAAATGCATGAATTTGAATCTCCTAATTTCTAGGTCAGGAAACTGGATTTGAATTAGTGAAACTTTAGAAATAACAAAATGCTGAGTTTCTTTGTTAAGGTTCCTGAACTGTTGAGATTCATATTTTTGTTCTACTCAGTAGTGAAGGTTTTAAAAAATAATGGTGTCTCAGATTTGGGAGCTGGGGCTTTAGAATGCATCACACATTGAATGTTGGCTATGTTTCTGAAATAAAAGGTAATTTAAATTGTCTCTAACCTCTTTCTGATTTCTCAAAATGCAATGTCTACAATTGTTTTCCTAGCCTACCTCTTTGGTCTCTTTTCTATTTCAGTTCAATGTTTTAGTGATAGACATGAACTATAAAAGCTGTCTTCTTGTACCACTTGACTGGTTGAGCTCAGAGGGTGGTGACTGGTGAAACAGAGTCTGGTTGGTGACCTTGGACTAGCAGTGTTTCCCAGAGGTCAGTGATGAGTCTGGTCTTGTACAATATCTTCATTGACAACCTTGTTGTGGGGGTAGTGTTCACCCTCAGCAAGTATGTAGATGATACACAGCTGGGAGGAGTAGCTGATATGCCAGAGGGCTGTGCTGCCATTCAGCAAGACCTGGACAGGCTGGAGAGCTGGTCAGTAAGAAGCCAGATGAAGTTTAACAAAAGCAAGTATAGAGTCTTGCACCCAGGGTGGGTTGGGGCATGACCTGCTGTAGAGGAACTCTGCGGTGAAGGACCTTACCTTGGAGAAGGCTCCTGGGAGACCCCATTGTGGCCTTCCAGTACCTGAAGGGAGCATATAAACAGGGCAGAGAAATGACTGTTTACGTGAGTTGATAGTTATAGGACAAGGGGGAATGGTTTTAAACTAAGACAGGGAGATTTAGGTTAGGAGGAAGCTTTTCACTCAGAGGGTGGTGATGCACTGGAACAGGCTGCCCAGAGAGGTTGTGGATGCCCCACCCCTAGAGGCATTCAAGGCAAGGCTGGATGTGGCTCTGGGCAGCCTGCTCTAGTGGTTGGTGACCCTGCCTATGGCAGGGGAATTGAAACTAGATGATCTTTGAGGTCCTTTTCAACCCAGGCCATTCTATGATTCTATGATGATTCTATGACCTGAGGATCTGGTGGACAGCAGGCTGGTCATGAGCCAGCAGTGTGCCCTGGTGGCCAAGAAGGCCAAAGGGATCCTGGGGTGCATTAAAAGGAGAGTGGTCAGCAGGTGATGGGAGGTGATCCTCTCCCTCTTCTCTGTACTGGTGAGGTCACATCTGGAGTACTGTGTCCAGTCCTAGGCTCCTTAGTTCAAGAAAGACAGGGGTCTCCTAGAAGGAGTCCAGCAGAGGGCCGCAAAGATGATAAAGGTCCTGAAGCATCTCTTGTATGAGGAAAGGCTGAGAGACCGGGGTCTGTTCAGCCTCGAGAAAAGAAGACTGAGAAGGGATCTCATCAGTATTTATAAATATCTTAAGTATGGGAGACAAAGGGATATGGCCAACCTCTTTTCAGTGGTCTATGGGGACAGGACAAGGAATAATGACCATAAATTGGAGCATAGGAAGTTCTGCTCCAATATGCAAAAAAAATTCTTCACAGTGAGGGTGATGGAGCACTGGAACAGGCTGCCCAGAGAGGTTATGGAGTCTCCTTCTATGGAGATATTGTAGACCCGTCTGGATACCTACCTGTGCAGCATGCTGTAGGGGGCCTGCTTTGGCAGAGGGGTTGGACTTGACCTCTGGAGGTCCCTTCCATCCCCTACAATTCTGTCATTCTGTGGTTTTGTGACTTAGGTTATAACCATAATTAAATACTAGTGGGCAACTATTGGAAAGAACACTTTTAGAGAGCAGAATGCTGATTTGTTAATGCTATGGAAATATAGGAAGTTCTACAAAATTTATGATTGTCCAAGAAAGACCCTAGCTTTATCTAGGCTCGTTGAACAAGATAGTAAGTATGAATGAAATCTAGGGCAAAATGTTAGAGCTCTCTGATTTATCATTATGATTATTGCCCTCTTTCATGGCTGTCCTGACAGAAATCAGGTACGATGGGATGGTTTCTTTCAGTATCTCTTATTCTCTAGAGGTAACCCCTCAGAACTACCAAAAGGCACATTGCCAAGTTATCCTGACACATGTACAGATAAACGGCAGTGCAAAACCTTGACTACAGAAAGCAAAAAAATGATTGAAAGCACCACTGTAGCAGGCAAGAATCTCTTCTATTGTTCCTCTCTCTTATTTGCAAAGTGAAAAATGTAAAATGTTTTTGTTTTATCAGGGGATTGAGATGGAAGGACGTGTTATCAATCAATGTCATGGGATGAAAAAATAATTTATTAGCTGTATTCGTCTGAACTCTTCAATCTGCTCTGAAAACCTTTAGTGCTGTAAAACTAAGAAACAATCCTAGACTTTTCAGTGTACAGCTCTTTTACAAGCCAAACTTTGTAAGAGTTTTGCCTTTTTCCTTAACTTGCTCCCTGACCTTTTTTCCACTGGGAAATATTGGGAAACAGGTGATGTTTGGAAACAGCAGTGCAAACTAAACCTCTTGGAGTCACCTCTGCCATAATGGATCAAACCCAATACTAAAGCCATTTCCTTTAGCATGCCTAGGGTCAAATTGAATTGCTATAAACAATCTGGTCTGTATCCCAGAAGAAATGTTTATGTGAAAAAGTACTTTCCCTGTTGCCTTCCTCTCCTTCCCTTAGAAGGCTGCTAGAAGCAAAAGGCAAACACAGCAAACAAGGACTTTTTTTCTCTCTCCCTAGTAAGTTTAAAGAGACAGGAGCTGGTATTTTGCACTTGCAGCTGTTTATCTTTGGAAAATAGTGCAGTTGTTACATAGCCTAAATACAAGAGCTCCACTGCTGCTGTTGCTGTTGGGTCCCCTCTCTGGCCTGATAGTACTTCCTTCCTGGTCTCTCATGGCTTCCTGTGCTGGTCTTATCGCCGCAAAAAGCTTGACACTGTACTGGCTGTGCCACTTGGAATGTATTTCAACTCCATAAATGGAAATACTCC
Source organism: Odontophorus gujanensis (assembly GCA_013399175.1). NCBI lineage: Eukaryota > Metazoa > Chordata > Aves > Galliformes > Odontophoridae > Odontophorus > Odontophorus gujanensis. The sequence goes on from VXAB01013318.1 coordinate 145,962, forward strand.
TACATTTACATTTGCAAACAACTAGCATCTGTAGATCACTCAGTAATTTCCTACAGATAGTTGTTTTTCTTTTAGATATGTTGTTCAAAATAGAGAAAAGAAGAAAAAAAAAGGAAAAAGGGAAAGGAAAACTGTTTCCTCTAGGTTGACTTTTCTACAGTCTGAGAATCCATCTCCTGGGATGCTGAAGTCAACACTGTAATAACTTTAACAGCCCTGTGTCAGTTTAGATAGGTTGAGGAATATGTCTGCTTGCTCTAAACACTTTAAGAGAAGATTACAGTAGCTCTGTAGGTACAAGAAATGAGGGTGGCACACCAGAACTCAGCATAATTGCAGCCCCAGTGCTGCAATTTTCCCCACACACACCACTGCTTTTCTTTTAGGTCCTGAAAAGTGTTATCCTGGGGCTCTTAGACTTTGTAAGACTGTAGGACGTCAGAAGGATGATTCTATTGACTTAAGCTGACAAGATAACCAGCACAGATTTGAGTAAATCTTTTGAAATAAAACACTGGATTTGCTAAAGAAATAAGTGTAGTGCACCTCATGCTCTGCCCAAGTAGCCACAAAGCCACACAAAATGATTCAGCCACAGTTACATGTTGGAATAATATGTTCAAGTGCTCCTAAGGAGGAAAGTATTTTTTTAAAGAACGTTCATTTATAATTACTTATCCAAACTGTGACGTTCACATACCTTAAAAGCAATCAACTTTCTGTCTAATCACAGTGATATAGAAATCAGGATATCACCAGGCCATGTACTCCAATGGGTGAGTCAGGGAAGTATTCCAGGTATGTTGAGTTCCATTAGTTTCTAGTCAATGTAGCCCAAAATACTATTTCTTAGAAGAAATCTATAGATGCTTTTTCAGTCCCTTCCTCTAAAGCATCCAATATCAACTTATTCCTGTGCTTTAAAAAAGTGATGCTCAAACCTTTAATGTCTTCTAAAGTGTAATTGCCAGAATTAGTCATAATATTTGAATAATGGTTCAACTTTCTGTCTAATCACAGTGATATAGAAATCAGGATATCACCAGGCCATGTACTCCAATGGGTGAGTCAGGGAAGTATTCCAGGTATGTTGAGTTCCATTAGTTTCTAGTCAATGTAGCCCAAAATACTATTTCTTAGAAGAAATCTATAGATGCTTTTTCAGTCCCTTCCTCTAAAGCATCCAATATCAACTTATTCCTGTGCTTTAAAAAAGTGATGCTCAAACCTTTAATGTCTTCTAAAGTGTAATTGCCAGAATTAGTCATAATATTTGAATAATGGTTCCCTTAGTGCCACATATAAATGTGATATTTTCATTTTATTATTATTTAATACCTTCTGCTTATTTGTGGATTTTTGTGTTGTCACAGAATCTTACCTCTCAGATGAAGCATGCTCAATTTATGATCCTAAATGAGGAGTTCATATTCAATTAAATTTAGATCTCTAGTATTATTTTAGAATTTAATCTAGGGTTTGCAATGTTAAGGCATTAATTTCCATGTTTAGCTTTATTAGAATATAGCTGAACTGACTCCACTAAAGTGAAATGTGTTAGAATATTTTCACATAAAATTTAAATGAAAGAAGAATTTATCCAATTAAAATTTCACATAAACTCTCATAAAATTATCTAAGTAAATTAGTGTAAATTAGAGAGAGAGGCATTTTAGAAAATATGAACAATATTTTGATGTAAAGAGATACTTAAATTGAATTGGTTTTAGGAAATTGGTTATCTTGAGATCATCCTTGGAGAAAATAATCTGAGGGAAAGAATGGTGGCACAGTTAATTAAATTATTATTTTAAAATTTACTGAATTAAAATATTTTTATTGAATCAATGTGATTAAGTGGAAAATAAGACTTGTCAAATATTTACTTTTTCTTGAGCTATAGATTTTTAGAATAAAAATAACTACTTCTGTGTTATTGTGCATCTCATATCATCCCACATGCCATTCTGTTTTTTCATTGTTTTTTAACTTTCATTACACAAATTTTCTATAGCCCATACTCAGGTGACTAATATTAGTTAATGAAAGGATTTTGTCAGATCTTCCTCTTATCTTTTTAATTTTGAATACTTAGTTCTGGTGTTATTCATTTTAATAAAACTGTATGCCTGCATACACCCATTTATAAATGTAAATAATGTGATTCTCTCTCTGCCTTCTTTTTTGATAGTATTAGTTAACAGGTGTCTCTAGGGAAGAATTTTTTTTTCCATGTTTGTAAAAGATGTGCTGTGAGACTTGTGCATGTAATGTTAATACAAATATTAATAGTTAACAACAATGAATGTATTTATTGCACGGGCGCAGTCTGTTGATGTATGTGTCAAGGCAGACTGTACAGGCACCTCGGCCTCTCTGTTTGGTTTGCTTAAGAAATAATTTCTGAGTGGGAGTTCCCCAACTGGTCTTTCCTTAGCAGAAAAAAAGATAATACTTTAGACTCATACTCTCATCCAGTTTAGGCATAGCCTCCTTCCTGACTAGCCAGCTGTAATCAGTGACATCATGGTAATGATGAGAGAAGAGCATTTGTATTAAGACGCATAGATGAACCATCAGTCTAGAGAATGAATTCTTCAGGATCAAATTCTTCTTTATAAGATGTTGACTCTCTCACTTTTGCAGATAAACTACTGAGATCTTAAATAAATAAATAAATAAATGGAATGTGCCTCACATATCAAAGAAAAATGGTACCAAGTGGCTTAAAATATTCCATGCTCTCTTAAGTAAGCCTATCTCTAAAATGTCAAAGTGTGAAGTTCTCCAGGAGCTCTTGCATCAGCTTGAGGGATAAGGTTAGGAAGAAATAGCGCCATTTAAATGGAATCCTGTTTATTTCCACACTTGGTAAGCATAAGTCCTAAGTAAGCCTTATTAATGCCACCTGTACGGGCTAACTAATGTTTTTGGATTTTGATAATACAAAATTAATGGGATTCAGAGTTTAATCCAAAAACCAAGAGGATGATCGTATGATGATCTCTTAACATATTAGAAATGGAGAAGGAAATTATATGTGGTGTATTTCAGGCTAGATATTGAACATATGTCCTATCACTGTGTCGTGCTCTAGTTTCCAGTTACAACTTTCAGCTGCATTGTGAGCTTTGGGTCCCATGGCTGGGTATAGTGTGAGCAGACACACTGTTTGTGGGCCTCCCACTTTTTTCCAGATGACTGGATAGACAGAGATGAAAAATGGGGAATTTAATCCTACACATACCGTGGTCAAGGCCAGTGAACTTGCATCTGGACAAATACATTGTTCTTCACAAAAACATTTTAACATAACCTTAAATTAGAATTTTTCTGCATTTCTATTTTATATACTATTCTGCTGAAATGTCATGCACAGATTCCTATTATTTGTGCAAATGAGCCTTTGATACAGGCAATTTCTTTATTTAATTAAAAAGTTGTACTCTTCAGAGCTGATGCTTATGCAAGAATGATATGATTCAATTCTCTTCTTATCCATCCACTTGATTATGGAGTTCTCATCGTTAGAGCAGGTAAATGACTGTATAGACATTCCTGGGTTTTACTTCAATGATATTCTTGCAAGGGTGCAAATGGACAACGATTCATTGACTTTCTGTTGCAGATTAGTACAATGTGGTCTTATTTTTGAGAAGACATTCTTATGAGAGATTATGAGACTAAGATACATTATGAACTAGGATCACTGTTGATAATTTCTGAAATTCGAGTGCTATACACAGCTTCCTATTTGGGAGTGTTCTCAAAAAAATTGGCTCTTGTTACAGATACTGAAGACTTGTGAAAACTCTTAGATTTGTCCTGTTATGTATGCTAATATGATATTTGCTAGAACAAGGGATTACAATAGAGCAATGTTCACAATAAAATGACTGATTCTGTACAGATATCAGTGCTTTAACTGATTAGATGCAACAGAATCCTATAAAACAAGGTATTTATCACAATTTCAAAAGCTGGATAAAGGATTCTGAATTGTTTTAAGGAGAACACTTCAAGTGACAGCAGCGATTTGAGATAGTTTATGTCATGGGGAATAGAACTTGAATTAACATGGACTTTTATCATGTCCTACTGTACTTCCCTCCAGATACTTACTAGCAGTCTTATTCTGTGCCAGAATTCCTTGAGTTTATTAATATTCCCTACACATTGTGTTTGTTTCTATTTTTTAAAGTTATTGCCAGATTATAGCCTGTCTGTGCCTGATAGTGGTTGTGTTTGTATATGAGCACAGGGTCATCTGATAACAAATTGTAGCACTGAGCGATAAGCAGTGTTTAAAATGGGTACAAGCCAGAAACCTATGGCTCCCAGAATACTTTTAGAAAGTTCCATCAACAAAAGAAAGAGTTCAAGGTATTTCGGAAAAGGTCATTGATTACAGCCAACTTCATGATCGTTCTGGATGTGTTCCTTCCTGCATAGACATAATTACATTTATTTTACAGTAGGACTTATTTTCAGCTTTGGGCAAGGACAATTGCTTTCAGACATGAATTTGACTCATATGTACCAGCTTCAGAAAGTTATTAACTCTGAGTCAGTGTCTGTGAGATCTTGCTTAGGTCTCAGAGAAGATTAAAGTTATAGTTGTGACTAGCTGAACAGCAGTTACCTTGCAGACTGCTGACCTTGTGTTTTTGCAAGAACTATTTCACTTCAAGTGTCTTCCAACGTAGGGACCTTCTCCTGTCTTTTGCTGAAGTTCATGCATCTGTGTTATCTCCTTCTTGTTCAACTCAGCTGAACAACAGTATTTTCTGTGAAAATCACTATAGCTGTTATCCAAGTCCATCTGCGATCTCTTTTAGATCCTATCACAATTGATAACCTGTTCCCCTCCTTTTGAACAGCATTACAGTTACTGGTGATATATTTTTTGAGCATAACGCACAAAGGCATTTGTTGTCACACTTCCTATAGCACAGTCTTTTGTACAAAAGGCAAATATTTCTTAAGCGTGGTTTTTTTTTGTTTTTTTTTTTTATCTAATGTTCACATATATCTGTAAGGTTGTGGTCTTAACAGCAGGTGCTGGATGCCTCAGGCTGGTAATATTTGGGGTTATATTCTTGTTTGTGGTTCATTTATTGGTAGTGTGGTGTCATGACTGTTTTAGATAGGAATGAAAGTGATTTCCAATGTGAACTGAAGCAACATAAACAGATGCTTTCAGAGGCTTTATGTTCATACATTAGATAGTTGATACACCAGAAGACTGTGCTGCCATTCAACAGGACCTGGTCGGGCTGGAGAGCTGTGGAAAGGGCCTTTGCGGAGTTCAACAGGGACAGGTGCAGAGGCCTGCATTTGGGGAGGAGGAAAAACCACATGCATCATTAGAGGTCAGGGGCTGATCTGCTGGAGAGGAACTCTGTGGGATGGGACCTGGGTGTCCTGGTGGACACCGGGTTGGCCATGGTCTGGCAGTGTGCCCTTATGACCAGAGGGGCCAATGGTATCCTAGGGTGCATTAAAAAGGGTGCGGCCAGAAGGCTCAGGGTGGTTCTCTTCCTCCTCTACTCTGCCCTGAGCAAGACAAATCTGGAGCACCAGGCTTCAGTTCTAGGCTCTTCAGTTCAAGAAAGACAGGGAACTTCTAGAGAGGGTTCAGTGGAGGGCCACAAGGATGATGAGGGGCCTGGAACATCCTCCTTATGAGAACAAGCTGAGTGACTTGGTCTGTTCAGTCTGGAGAAGAGGAGACTGAGGGGGGATATGATCAATATTTATAAATACCTAAAGGGCCGGTGTCAAGTAGATGGGACCGGGTTCTTTTTAGTGATGCCAGTAGAGGAGAAAGAGCAGTGGGCACAAACTGAAACACGTGAAGAATAACTTCTTAACTTTGAGGTCAACAGAGCACTGGAACGAACTTCCCAGAGAGACTATTGAGTCTATTTTTTCTGGAGATATTCAAAACCTGAATGCACACTTTCCCATGTAACCTACTGTAGTGAACCTGCTTTAGCAGGAGAGTTGGACTAGATGATCTCCTGAAGTCCTTTCCAACCCCTATAATTCTGTGATTACAATCCTTCCCTACATTAGATAAGTCTTCATCTATCCTACTTCAGTGCCTGTACATATCCTATCACAACTGAAACAAAGAATGTTACTCAAAAGTTCACCTGTCCAAATTCCTCTTCATTAATTGAAAATCTCGGTGGATTGTTTGTTTGTTTGTTTAATCTTGTGTACATCTCTTTATTAGCAGTTTTAATTTTCCACTGTTGGAAAGAAGATGTTGACCAATGTTTCCGATACTTACACTATGAAGAATTAGTTTATCCAGAAGAGGATAGTCATTAGGCAGAGTTCTTTGCTCTTCTTTTAAAATGATTACAGTTTCCCTGGGTAATATTTCTTTATCTTCTTTATAGTTAAATTCTATTATAACTGCAGGGAAAAGGAAACCCAACAACTGTGATTTTTCTGTGCTTTGGAATCCCGTGGAGCAAGTGTGAAATCTGGGATCAAGCTCTAATAAGATACTGTTTATTTAAAGAACTCATAGCCATCAATTTTTATTTTTATCAATTTTAAATTAAGTTTATTTCAAGAGATTGGAGTGACAGGACATCCAACAGATTTTTGTCTAACACTGGGCTAATATTTCATTTTTTATCTTTAGACCATGCCCTGTCCTGAGTGCTGTGCAGTGTCATTAAAACTCTGGTGCTCTTTTCAGTTCTCCAGAAGAATGATGACCAAATCAAAATAAAAAAAAAGTAACTGGGAGCACAGTAGGTAGTTCAACTACAAAACTGGGAAAAATGAGAGTGTAGGCAACGTCTGTACCTGTGTCTGCACTGGTGAGAAGTCTTGGCCTCTGATCTGAAGGAAATATTTTGTTCTCCTTACAAAGTAATAGCATATTTCATCCTCCTATGATAGCCTGAATGCTCTGCATGTAAGATGTAATTCAGAGTCCCTTAGGGTCTGGGGGAAGAGTTACACTACCTTCAGTACTATAATACTACATGAGCTAGCTTGAAAGCATTAATGAACTATTTATTGCATGTTGGTTATTTTGACATTTGACTTGCACATTCTGTTTGTATGCTTTAGTGTTAAATTACTCTAAATCAGGAGCAGTTGCTACAGTTTCCTTTGCAAACCACTTTTTTTGTTCGTTTCTTTCAAAATAATGTGCCATCCTTCCAATGTAAACATGGAGGGGAAATAGATCAGTAGGTACGTAATCACAAAACTATCTCAGGCAGCAGGCTTCTGAAATGTGTTAAAACCTCAATCACAACATACTTTTGCTCCTGCCAGTGTCTGACGACAGGAACAAAACTATGTCATTTCTGTTCTTTTCTGGCCACTTTCCTTGGAATATTTGAAATATAATTAGCTTTTACAAACATAGTTTCCTATGAAGCAGCTGCAGTCAGTACGCAACTGTCCAAAAATAAGGTGATACACAGCTGGTTATACAAAAAGATTTCTGCTATGCTGTGCTTTCACTAAGTTAGAGCCAAATGTGAAATACCATATGCTTTTAATTATTTATTTTTAATTGTAGAGAAAATCTCAGGAATTTCTGTCACTGTTTTTTCCTCCATTTAAGTATTTATGATGAAAGAAGAGTGTTCTGGGTGCCAATTTTTTAAGTTCCTGTCTTTACATGGGGTTTTAATAATAAAATTGAATTAGGAACTTTCCACAAGGTCAAGTCTGTGTTTGAGTAGTAAATTTAGAGGAATGCGTGTGCAACATAGAGGTCAAATCTCAACTTCAAGGGCAAAACTCAGACACCTTTGGCCTGGTTGATGCCTGGAAGCACCTTGACCTAGAAGCACCTTGACCTTACACATAACTTGTGGCTAATGGGGATGCTGGCAGTTTCCACTTTAACCTTTTTTCTCAGAAAAGGCCTGCATTTGGCAAAAAAAGGTCTGACAGTAAAAATGGAGGAATCATACGGATCCCAAAGGCAAACCACAGTGGGATGCCAGAGAGATGAAAGCCCCAGCCCTGGCTGGGACGTGGGAGGAGAGAGCAGCACTCCATGCCAGCAAGCTGACAGGAAAAATTCGCTTGAGCTCCCCAAGGTGGATGGTTTTTTTTGCATGTTTATGTTGTTTTTCTTTTCTTCTGGAATTGAACTGAATTCAGACTGTGAGCACAATTAAGCAGGTGAGGTCAGTGGCTGACTGGAGAAATGGGATGATTAAGGCCTTGAAGAAGGAGGTGCTCCAGCAAGGTGAGTCCAGTCAAGCCTGCTGTGTCCACACACACACCAGGGAATACACATCAGGGCTGTGAGATTCTGGGAGAAGAGAGGGTTTAAACTCCCTCTTCTGTTGTAGCTGGGGAAAGCTGAAGAACAGCTTCAGGCTGTCTTTTCAAGGGCACTGTGAAATTCTCTCTCAGCAGTGTGCCAAGCCATTCTCCAAGCAGCCTTGGTAACAAGAAGGTAACAAGGTCAGATCTGTTAAAGCCAGCTTCTGTGCTGCTGAAAATTGGTGGTAGGAGACTTCCCTGTTGTTTCAAGAAAATAAATGCTGTTGCACAAATATTCTTTTATAAACACCATGCCATAGCCATTTGGTAAAGAAAGATATCATTGGATATGCTCTATTGAGAGAAATCAGTTGACTATGTTGATCCCATTGATATGTAAGAGTTAGTGTCAGACTGACCTCTGCGGTGGAGAAAAATGCTCTAAAAGACACCAGAACATTTGGCAAGTCCATGTAAGTTCCGATTCTGCTGTCAGGAGAACCTGAAGAACTGATTTTATAGCACACTGGTATTTAGCCTAGATTTTCTCTTGGATTATAAAGATAGGAAGTGTGACAATCTAGGCTGAGCATGCAGAAAGATTGCTTCAGGATTTTGCTGATTTTGTTCCTTTTTTAAATATAGTACACTCCTAGAGAAAGATAAGTGTACTCCTAGGGAAAGATAAGTGTGAAAAAAAAGTCTATGTAACTTAAAAAAAAAGTGCTGGTGCTGAATGGGTGCTGAAATTTCACCCAAAAATTGTTTCAGAAGGTGCAAACTTTGTAGGACTATCTAACTTTTCCCTCTGCTCTTCTCTGTCATATTCTCTTTGCTGTTGCAGCCTCCTTCCTCCATCCCTGTGTGAAGCTCGTGTTGACTTTTATTTTATCCTTGCAGTTGACCCATAAAAATACTGAGCCAAGAAAAACCGTGTAATTTCTTTCTTTCAAGAACTGTAATTGCAGTCTCTGGAAAAGCTTTATTTTGCTTTAATTACTCTTAATATACTCCTTAATTTTTGATAAGGTTTCAAATACAGTTTGCCCTAGTTTTACAACTGTTTTGTGTTACACATATATCTGCACTTCTAATGAGTATCAAAGGGAGTATTATAAGGCTACATGGTAACATGCTCCTTGAATTTCTTCTCGGAAAGGCTTTTATCTCTGTCATTTGTAGCACGTACGCTTTGTAAATAAACTGGAGTTTTCACTTCCCTGCTTTGTTATTGAAAGCTATGATTTGGAACTGGAGCCGTTCTGTCCCTCTGTAAAAAGACACTTGTTTATATGTTGTCTAGAATATTGGGCCTGCTTGCCGGAGGATGTACAGTAGATGTGTCATCTTAGTGCGGGATATTTTGTCTGGTGTTGTACTGTTTTAAACAGTTGGGTTGAGAAATATTTTTTTCCCACAGTAGCTTTCTGCTGACAGAAAGAATTACATGACTTTATTCTGCTTCTCCAACACACTGGAGTGAGCTTTTTTTGTTTCACTTCAGGATTTTCTCCAGAAAACAGATAACCTTAATTGGTACTGTATCTTTCAAGAATAAAGCTATTATCCCAATGAAATTTCTGCTTATAAAGTACACAAGATCCAACATCTGAAATACACGATGTTTTGAAGTACTGCTACATTGCAGTAGTTACTGGAAAGTAACAATAACTTGAAAGGTGGTTTTTATTCTTTTTTTTTTTATTATTATTTTTTTTTTTTTTGTGGAAGCATACGTTGCTTACCAAATGGCTTACAGAAATATGACAATTTAGCCCTGTAGTGATGTGATCACTGTCTCCTCCCTACTAGAAGCTGTTCATTACTTTTCGTCTGTTAATGAAATTCTGTGATAATATAGAAGAAAGCCTCTGAAACAACGTTGCTAAAATAACAAAGTAAGTGAGAGACAGCTATCTGCGGTGTAATTAGTTCTGTTTAATTTGCCTGCCTCTCTAGGCCTAACACTGATAACATTAATGAATGTGAAAATGAAAGTTAGGCATCTTCCTCTTTCAGCTCAGGCCTCACGAGCACTTAGGGTTAAGCCTGTAGAGGTCTCAGCATCCTAGAACATCAGCATCTCAGTACACAAGTCTTCAGAAGAAAGGCCCTTTGAAAATGGCATACTACTAGCATGGTAATTGCAGCGATGCAAATCTGTGTTAGATACCACATGCTCCTCAAAGCACTTAGGACTCTGAACTTTGAAAACAACTATATTTTTGTAAACAGTGAAAAATATATAGAAGGATTCAAAGTGAATGTCTCCTTTATATATATTTCATCTACCAGAATTATTCTTCAGTAGAATTTGCAGGACAACTGCAAAACTGTATAGAATCTTAGAATCATTATGGTTGGAAAGACCTCTAAGATATCTAGTCCAACTGTCCACCCACCACCAGTATTGCCCACTAAACCTTGTCCTTAAGTATTACATCTACCCTTTCCTTTGACACCTCAAGCAACGATGACACCACCACTTCCTTGGGCAGCCTGTTCCAATGCCTAACCATTTTTTACAGCACGAGTCAGAATGTTTCTGAATCTTCAGAGTAAGCAAAACAGCTGCATCATAGAGTTCACAAAGGAGTCCCAGGTGAAGACAAACAGCTTAATAAATAAATAAATATATGTATATGTTGCTATAAAGTGATTAGCACTTACTAAAGTATAAACTTTTCGAAACAAAGATTCTTTATTTTGTAGCTACACTAGTTTCTTCACTTGACTTCTCACTGGGTCTTCTAAGTGCTGCTACTTTATTGCTAGAGATAATTGCTTAATGAAATCCTTGTGTTGTCACAGTTTTTTGAATGTTTTTATACTTCACTAGATGATGATTTTCAGATTAATATATTTGTTTTCCTTTAGCAGAAGGTGAATAATAATCCCCATAATACCTTCTCTTTCTCTTTAAAATTATGTATAAAAACGTCAGGTTTGGATGACAATTACAAATAGCTCTCTTTCTCTGAAATCACTCAGGTTCAGTTGACCTGTCATTTAAAAAACACTGCTTTCATTTTGACTTAATTTTAAAACTGGGTCTTGTGCCATGAATCAGTGTTAAATCAGGAGGAGGCATATTTTAAAGTGACAGGTATAATTTCCAAACCCAGCTTCATTGTTCTAAATTAAATAATTATCTGAGGACGTAACCTAGCACTCTTTAATGTGACCTTGCTTGATAAACTCTCCCAAGCTGCAAAGCCAACACCTAAGAAAAAAAAAGCCTTTTCTTAGAACCTTAAACTGTTTCAGCTGGAATAAGTATTGAAAAGCACACTGAAAATTCAAGTAAGACTAACTCTAGTGTTTCCTCAAAGAGACTGTGCCAGCTGCATTTTCAAACCAGAAGTGGAAGAGTCTTTGCTTCTCTGTAGCTGAAAGGCAAGTAGCCCTGTGAGAAATGACAAGTTTCTTTTCACGGCAAATCTGTAGTTCCTCATATGAGGAGCCTATGAAATTATTTTTCTAGATAATTGATTTATATGGTACAGAACAAATAATCTTCTTTTAAAGCAAAAATCTATTCTTTCTTAAAAGAAAGGAAGAAAGGAAGAAAGAAAAAGAAAGAAAGAGAGAAAGAAGAGTTGACTCTTTGAGAATAAGTGTTGTCCAAGTATTTCTAAATTAGTTTTACTAATGTTCATAGTTGGAAGATTTGGGGTTGTACTTGTTTGTTTGTTTGTTTGGAACATTGTTTATTATGACAACTCCAGTCATAGCTACTGTTGTGATTAGGCAGTCAGTGGCAGTCCTCAACCAGTAGAGCTAGGGGGGATTTTCTTCACTTTAGAGCAGATTTGCCCTCTCTTAAAGTACTCTCATGATTTTGCTCGAGTTCATTCCTAGGTTATCAGTACAAACTGGCCTTTTTATTAAGATTTGACCTAAGAATGCTTGGCAGACAAGAAGCCAAAAAAAATAAGAGAAAACCAAACCAAACCAAATGAATAAAAAACCACACACACTAAGAAAGTATCTTCTCTTTATGGCACATTTTTCTAAATGGAAATAGATCTAATTGCATTCAAGGAACCATGGAGTATTGCAGATCTTCCTCGTTTGCAGTGGGTAGGGCAATGTATCCTTCCTACAGCAGGTAAATTTGCATACAGCTAGGTTAGAAGATGCTTTATTTTTACCTGCCTGACTTCTTTAAGTAAACCTGACAATGAGGTTGACCCTGTAGAAACAAGAACCTCATTCCAGTTGATTACTAAAATGAATGTTTATCACCAAAAAATAAAATAAAATTGTAAACTTGGTAGGTCCCTACTTAATCTACTTTGCTCTCTTGATTAGGACTGTGACTGGTCTGCAAAATGAGTACTAATAGCTGAAGAAGACTGCAGCAGCAGTTGTATTTGCATATATAAGAAAACCTCCAAATGGGCATCAGAATTCTTGCCAAAACTCTTCAAACCCATGCAAAGTAAAGGTATAATAAAATTATCTCACTTCTGCTGATGGCTGAAACTTGAGGTATTAAATATATATATATGTGTGTGTTTGTGTCAAAATAATAAAATCAGGTCTATATCATTCTGTTGAACAGCAGCTGGTTGTTTCACTGAGAGCCTGGGCTGTGGTCAGAAACTTGTGGTCACCAGACGTAACCCACCAAAGCTGGCTTTTTACTAAAGCAAGGTCAAAAGACTCTAGAAAGTAAATAATTTTTTTTTTTTTTTTTTGAAGTCTGACTGAATGATAAAACCTGTGGAGCTATTAACAGTTTTGTTTTATTTTGTTTTCTGGTGATGATGTTTTTTCTTAATTATTCAGAGGACTGTTTGTGGTTTTGCATAATATAAATTCTAAGTCCCATTGACTTGCAGTGAAATTGCAGTTCTTCAGTGACTGGGAGATGGCTGAAAATGGAAAGCAGATTGTGAAATAGCTCAGATAGTTTTGAAAGTGAGGTCACCCAAAATATGAAATGTGGAACTCCGTTATATTTCACATCGCTCATGTTGTCAGAGGCTCAAGAATTAGATTCTTGCACCAGCCTATCAGCTGGCCAGTGCCAATCAAAGACACTACATTGCTCTGTAGAGCAAGGCAAATATTAGTTGGCCATGTAATAACCAAGAGGTTTTCTCATCACTTAAGATAATAATGGATAAAATGGAATTGTGCTCTGTTTTTTGAATATGAATTGCTCACATGTTTTAAAAATATTGTAAAGGATTTTGCATGACATCAGGTCAATTATAAATAAAGAAAATATCATGAATAAAAAGAGTGCAGCATTGTCCTTGTTGTTTTCCAATAAACAAAGAAACTAATGTGGTGTAGATCTTTTCAAGCTGTTCCAAAGTGCAAAACTTTGCAAGCCCTTCTTAAAAAGAGTTGTGGTTAAGGTACCTTCCCAATCTAGCAGTTATTGAAAATATGCTGCATTTTGTTTTTTAAGCTACTATTCTTTTTTATTTGGCTCAGCATTGAAGGTGTAGCAAGTGTGTAGAAAGTCTTTTAGAAGTTCTGCTTAATTTGAGAAGCTCTTTCTTGATCATGCAAGCAGAATCAATATATTAGATGCTTCTAAGATCCTGGAATGTAGCTTTAAGAAATTACAACAGTCACAAATTGTGAGCCAAATCCCTGCCTTACACAAAGTGTACCGGTGATAAATTAAGGTCTTACTGACCTAATAAAATGCTACAGATTGATATTCCTTTTGTTGAGCAGCCTGTAATTTCATTAATTTTATTGACAGTAATTATAACAAGTTGAATTTATGGTAGCCATAAAGAAAAGTTAGTCATCCACATGAAAATGTCAGCATGCTCACTTTGGTGTGAGCAGCTTGAAGGTTTTTTGGGGGGGGGCAGCTGATCTGCTGTCATCTCCCCATAGTTGTGTTTGATGGCACTTTGTAAAGGTAAGGGAGATGGACTTTCAGCATGTGCATCGCAGTTCTGGCCATAAGAATGAAGGTAGCTTCTTATTGCCTTGTGATTTCTGGCCCATGCTCTCAATTTTTTTCTTAAAATTTTTAAGGGAGTTGTGTGAAGCACCAAGAAGTCTGTTCAGCTGGATGAAAGTACTGAGAACATAAAAGCTGCAGTTTGAGGGAGGATTTTTGTTCTTTCTGTGTGTATTGAAGTAAGAATGTAATGAAATCATGCATTTATTTATTTATTTATTTTTAACTGGGCAAATTGCTGGTTCAGTGAGTTGCTGGAGACTTGCCTATGCTAGGCACACAAGACCAGGCCTGCTTACATTATACTTGTGCCAACATTTCTGTGTATAGCTGCAGAAAAAATTTGCACGGGTTCACACACACTACTGTTGAAGGATTATACACACAAGCAGGGCTAATGCTAGTATGACTACCCTTGCCTGACAGAACAGAATCTCCTGTAAGGAGTACCTGAGAATATCTGCCTCCTACAGGAGTTTGTGCCTACTTCTTCAAAACAAGCATCCATGTGAAGTAAACTTATGAGTTTGTTTGGAAAAAAAAACAACTGAGAGGAAGGCTGTATTCACATGCCTATGTATAAACTGGTATCTAAGCTGACATTAAGAAATTAGAATTCTGTGCCTCTTAACTGGGAATTAACTACATAGAAAAATGCAAAAATAGAAAGATAACCACCAGCTGTCCAATGAAGTCAGTGCAATACTTATTTTCTACAAGCAAAGTACTTTCAAGAATAAAACATTTACAATGCCTTGTCTTAAATATAGATACAAGGATGATTACTAGTTGTGCTCATGGTTAGTTGTTGATGAAGAGGCATGAGAAAAATCACGAGAGTATAAATAGAATTCCAATTTCCAGGAAACTTAAGAATCACAGAACTTTTGTTCAATTTCCATACTTCTATCTCAAATACAAAACAAAACTAATTCAGTCATTTCTTCTGTTGCTGGAAGTTCCATATTATAGCTATTGTGCTATTTATTAATTTACAAAGTATTAAGCTACTTTGTGCTATTCTAACATGAACACTGAAGAGGCACAAGAACTCTCTAAGCTTCAGGACACTGTTCTATAGCTCCCTGACCAGCAGTACAGAAGTAGACATAGTTCTTACTTTCCTAACTGATGACAAAGTGAATCCAGCAGTGACTGCAATTGGTTTTATTCTCTCCTCTTACTTAGTATTGTGTTCTAGAGGAGTATTTGGGCAAAACAACAGAGGTTAAGAGGTTATACTTGGATCTTTGAGGGGAAAACAAATAAAAACAAACAACTTTTAATTTCTATTTAACTTGGTAAGCAGGAAAATAATTGTTTAATGTCTCATTACAGCAGCCNCTGAAAGTTCCATATTATAGCACTTTGTGCTATTCTAACATGAACACTGAAGAGGCACAAGAACTTTCTAAGCTTCAGGACACTGTTCTATAGCTCCCTGTCCAGCAACACAGAAGTAGACATAGTTCTTACTTTCCTAACTGATGACAAAGTGAATCCAGCAGTGACTGCAATTGGTTTTATTCTCTCCTCTTACTTAGTATTGTGTTCTAGAGGAGTATTTGGGCAAAACAACAGAGGTTAAGAGGTTATACTTGGATCTTTGAGGGGAAAACAAATAAAAACAAACAACTTTTAATTTCTATTTAACTTGGTAAGCAGGAAAATAATTGTTTAATGTCTCATTACAGCAGCCATTCTCTTCCAGCTTCACTTCTCCAGACAGGAGTGTATCAATGGCTTGGACCAAATACACCAGCCTTGCACCTTTCTTTGTAAAGAAGGCTGCAACAGGGGAAGTAGTAGTATAAGCAAGTGGAATTTAATAGCTCTTGTTTTCCAAGCTTGATGTCATTAGATCTTCACAGACAAACTTCTTCCTGGTGACCTGTCTTCACTACTTCAGCTATTTAAGAAAATTAAATGAAAGTAATAGTAATTAAAAGCAATAGGTTATCTTTAAGTTTTAATGTTACAGTGGAGTGTATTTGAGAAGCATAAATATGTAAGCAGGAAAGAAAATTGTTTTTGCATGTGCATTTTAAACTTTTGGATGTCTCGAGATTGCCCTATTTATTCAAATAGATATCTCTTAATTCAATCAAATGCTTATTATTAGCTACACTACAAAAAATTTAAATGATGGGTCCATTCTGAACTGTAAATAACAACCTAAGAAAAAAACTTGCTTTCTATAAATTTATGAAAAAAAGTGAAACAGTGCTCAGAGAGGTGATGGAGTCTCCTTCTCCGGAGACATCCAAGACCCACCTGGACGCCTACCTGTGAAACCTGGGCTAGGGAGCTGCTTTGGCAGGGGGTTGGACTCGATGATCTCTAGAGGTCCCTTCCAACCCCTACAGTTCTGTGACCCTGTAAAAACATTAGCCATAACAAAAATACTGAATGTGATACAAAGCTACTCCATGTCGCATTTGTATGTGAAAATAGCATTTCTAAACGTCAACTGCAGTCAGCTGTGACCTGTTCAGACATTTTATGAAAAGTGTTAGTTCACATGAAACTGCAAGGTACTAGTTTTTGTTGTTGTTACCTTATTTCCAGTGCAACTGAAAACAGGCTTAAAAGCGATATGTAACTTATGTCTGGTAAATTAATTAATGCATATAATTCTAAATGTGAACACTGTGAAAAAATAAAGTAGTTGCCCCGTAATCTTGTACGTTTAGTGTGCAGGAAGAGTAAGTTATCACTTCTACGTTATAGGTGCTGTTTAAAGCAAGAATAAGTTTGGAGTAGTGCCTCCAAAAAGACTTTGGTTAATCCTGCATTACTTTATTTCCTTACATTGTAATGCTGTAACGTCTGTCAACAAGCATGTGAGTCAGCCTCCCCCTCGCCTGATTTCATACTACAGATAAGGTATCTGAAAACTGGTTCTTTTTCAGTAGGAAACAAGTGCATGCATCATGGCTCATATACAGAAAGAATAAAAGATACATATGTAGTGCATGGAAACTTTATAATCTGTTATAAGATTGATATAGTCTATTTCAGTTTACACTGAGCAAGGATGTGGTATGTATAGAAGATTGACATCTTTTATAGGAATAATGTATAGTGGAAAATATCGGTTTTCCAAGTGATTATTTTTGCTTTCAATTATGCAAATCCCTTTAATGTGTTGCTGTTTGGTTTCTTTTTTATTTCCTAAACAGTCATCCAGACTTGCATTCTTGCTGCTCAACTTCATTTAAAGAGACTTTATTCCCATTGTTTTACTTTGTTATGCTTTTCCATTTCAGGATTCTATTCCAGGTACATGTCACAAGAACCCAAAAATGACCAAGAGCTGTGGAGAAGTGTAAATTGTTTGTTTCCTGCTATCATGGTAGAAACTTTTTTTTTTTTCTTTCCCTTCATTTTTTCTCCTTCATAACTTCTTATCTTTTACATCAGGTCAAAAAGGCCAGGGAAAGATAGTGTAAAGGGACTCCTGCACAGCTGTTACCCCTATTCAGTCGATTAAAGGCTTTGCTTCTAAGTATCTGTCTAGAGAAGTGGTATGATTGTTGTTACTGTGTTTTTACTTCTAAGGAGTATGAGACTGAGTTTTGAGGAAAGCTTATCAAAAACAGGTGCTTTTTCAATGTCAACAGCCGTACAAAATGCAAAAAAAGTATCCCACAGACCTCATCTTTGAATGGGCAGGGAACCTAGAATTTTGGGAATTTCCTGCTGTATAATGAGTGATCACACCACAGTGATCACACTGAATTAATCATGTTTTGCACGTTTCCAGGCCACAGCCCAGATGCCAGTACCTCCTGTTTTAAGGTTTTAATGTTGTTGAACTGAAGTAGTTTGAATGGAAAATTTTCTCTGTTAGTTTCTGGATTACAGCGTCTTTAGTTTTGTTTTCTGATTTAACCAGAATAACGAATCATCTGAAGATGAGAGTTGGAAAAATGTATTCTTTAGCTATGTTGTAGTGTTTTGTTGGTTAATTATTTACAACAGACCTGGAGCATCAGTTGCATGGAGGGAGGCGGGGAATTACTGTGGCTCTAGAGCAGTACCCCTATACTTTTCCTGAAGAAAAAACAAGGAATTTTATATGCTTTTCATTTTCACTAGATTTCAAGCTGATACGTACTGAGAGTCTTCACTACTACCAAGCATTTTATGGAAGAGAGCAGTAGAGGTTAAGGTAGGTCTTTTCTGTAGCTAGTCTTGAGCTATGGAAGTTGAATGGAAGTGGTTCCTATGTTTTTCCCTTCCTCCTTCTGTTACCCTGCAGAAAGGAAGATGAAATCAAACAGTTGGGGGAAAAAAAAAAAAAAAAAGAGAGAAGGGTTCTGATGAGGGAGACAATAATGTTGGGGGATGGGCAAAGACGAGGGAGAGAGTAATTAATGTACTCCTAGGTAGGAGTAGAAAGGAAACACAGTAGGAATTGTACATTGTGTGAGCAGAAAAGTCTACAGTTGTGATACCATACTACCTTCAGAGCCTGGACATAGACCTAGTGTTGATATGGAGTATCAGTTACTTTTCCATTATCCTGCTCCCATCATAACAGTCCACAAGAAAGCTTAGTAATTTGGGCTTTCTGGTGGTACTGCTGAATCTGGGCAGATGTGGAAGAGGCAATGGTACTAAAAAAGAATATGGGGTAGAGATCACTGCAGAAGCATGTGGGGATTTATGAGAGGGTGGAAGAGCCTACGGGGATGGGTGAGCAGATAGAAGTGCTCATAAGTAAAGGTAGGGAGCCTATAAAAGAGATGGAGACTTACTTTTTATGCATCTAATAGTGACATAGTGAGGTAGGACAATTTAAACTAGAAGAAGGGAGATCTAGATGAGGTGTTTGGAGGAAATTCTAAAGAATTTCAAGAGGGTGAAGCAGACTGCCCAGAGAAGCTGTCGATACCTCAACTGTGGAAGTGTTCAAGGCCAGGTTGGATGCAGCCTTGAACAACCTGATCTGGTGGGTGGTGGCCCTGTCCACTGCAGGAGATTGGAACTGGATGGATTTGAGCATTCCTTCCAACACAAACTGTTCTATGATTGTATGAAATCATGAGAACAAGGTGAAGATAATAGGGTTTTGGCACAGATGTCCAGCTACAAAGAGCTTGAGAAATATTTTTAAAAACTCCTTTGATAAACTGTGGCTTGTTTGTAATCAGAAAACACTGTAGCTCTGGCTCCCTAACTCTGCTCTGCTGCTGTTCTACCGTGCTCTCTGGGGAATTTTGTTCCTGGCAAAGAGCCATGCAGTCTTTGTTACTTGCAGATCTGAGTATTGATTTCTGCTCTGTAACATGTTACTTATCGACAGTCTTGAAGCCACCATCCACTACACAACATTGATCATAAAATTCCTTGCCACCACTTTGGTCTAAAAATATCACTTGTGCTGTCACATCTGAACTCTGTAATGGTCTAACTGAAACTTTTATGGGTGAAAGGGCAGAGATGAAAGAATTCCAAGTACTTATTGTTCCAATCTTTCCTAAGTTCATTATAAACACTAATTTTTATACCTGTTCTCTCGTTTGACTATGGATCATTTTTGTTAAAGAGCCTTTCTTCTTTAACCATTCAAGTCTTTATCTGTTCAGAAACTATTTTGCTGAGGATTTCTTATTTCTTTTTGCATGTTTTGGCAGCTTCTCTTAAAAAAAAAATAAGTATACAGTATACAGTTGATAATAAAGCAGAATCTGGCTCTCACATTCTTTTAAACTCTAAGCAAACACATAATCTGCGACACCATTGGAATTGTGCATTGTGTTTTCATAAACTGGATTTTTGGTGCTGCTCAAGTAGGGATCCAGAATCTGACAAAAAACTATAAGGGAATGTTACCGAAGTTTTACTAATCTGACATGTATTATCACAGCCTAGACTATGTTGTGTTTTTTGTCAGTCTATGAAAACTTTCATTTTATGTAACTAAAATAGAGTGGGAAAGGAAAAGGACAGTACTTTCTGACCTTTCTCTGATAACTCAGTTGCAATTACCTTTTACACCAAATCAAGAGTAATAGTACCTTGACATTATGATATATAGAAAAGTGTTTCGCCTCTCATGAGATGCCTCTCATCTTCCATCTCAGAGTTTAGAATGGGTCAGGAGGAAACACAGAGAGGAGGATCAGTGAGCTTGTTTTAGGGCCAGAGAGCCTGCATGGGTTGCACTTTGGGCAGCGACCGAGGTAGACTCTGCCTTGACAATGCAGACTGAAACAGGATAAGGCATGTAGGTCATGGTCATGAGTAGCTGAGTGCTGGCTGTTACATGAAAACTGACGTTCTCCACTAGCAGCCACTGTTTGTTTTTCACTGTTGACACAGAGCTGAGATGTTGTGTCTTGTTACCAGCTCTACACAGAAAGTGCCACTTCCTTCCATGGGTGCATGCAAATATTTACTGGATCTTTGGACAACCAGGTGGATCAGTCCAGAGGAGACAGACAATCACAGAAGCTGGGTCACTCCAAGGTCATGTTTAAGCTGCTAACAGGTTTTCTGTGTTGTCACTGCATAATAAGTGTGTGACAAAGAGGTTAACCCTTTGATATGTCATATCTACTGCAACTTTTAGAGAAACAGAGAAATCTGAATATGAGTTTCTTGTTCCTAATCGATCAGAAGTAAGCAATTGTTTGTTGTTGTGTTATTGTTTGTTTGCTTAAGAGCTGTAGGATGTGTCACATTAACGTCTAGATTTACTCATCACCTTTTAACATACATCACTCTTCTAAGTATTTTTTTTATGTTGATACAACATGAATATATTTTATATTAAACATGTTAGATTTTACCTGTTTTGTATTGAGTCACTTTTTGACACCTATGTGAATCAATTTGGCTGAGAAATGTAAGTGGTTTAATGGCTATTACATTCTTCTGGAATATAACAAAACTGTTTTAATAAAACAAACAAAGCTTTAAATAAGTTATATGGTTTTCCTTTGAAACTTTTATCCTATGTGTAGTACCACTTAAAAGATACGTACGTTGTCATACTAAATTACTCCTGATTACAGTGCAGCTTGAAAATATACATTATAGAGATTCAAAATTCAAAAAAGCAAGTTTAAAGTATTTTAAAAGTATTTTAAACATTAAATTTTAAGTCAGAGACATTATTTTTGAAATCTTTCTCTCAAAACCGGCTGTTATTTAACTCAGTCATAACTGTTGGAATTTTACAACCTGCACTCCTGTACCTCTCATGGGACAGATCCTATTCTACCTCATCCTTTGTAGAATTAGGTTAAATATAGTGTCTTAGATGTAAGTCCACCTTTGCACATGCAGTTTAGGAATGGAAGGCTTGCTGCTGTGATGATTTTACTTTTTAAATACATAATACAAAATAAATTAAATTGTTATAGATTAATTATAGGCTTCTTTAAAATAGTTTTTATAAAATGTATGAAGGAGGGTAGCTTACCTGTTGTAACCCCTGCTATGGTATGGTGAAGTATGACAGACTGAGGTTGTTTAACGTGAAAACAAGAAAAGATTTATTTATTACTGATATAATTCCCAGTCTTACACCAATTTCTACAGATTTTAATAAGTACCTCACACATTTGGAAAGGAAAATGATGTCATTGTCTCTTATTTGTTTTATCCTATTTCTCTATTTACTGACATTTCCACAGGCCACTTCAGGAGAACCTTAAACCAGCATGATGAGCACTTAAACTGTGTGTAAATATGTGTATGGAAAGCATATGAGCACTTCTTTTGGGGAAAGTGATTGAATTGTAAGATGTTGCTCTTCAGGAGAAAAGGCAGCAGATCCTGGCAGCCCTATTTGTGTGGATTTTGGTTGTTGCTGTTGTTGTTGTTTTCCCCCACGCAGATTTTGTAAAGTTACAGCATTTATTTACCTGTGAATCTTTAACATTACGAAAACCCATAATTTAAAAATATCCTTGGCACAGTACTTGCACTGGGACTAGCGTGATTTTATCAGACTATGACCATCAGAGCTCATGGTGAGTGGGAATGCACTGATGCCACATCCTTGAACTCCTTTGTGTGTTAAGAACAGTGTCTCATTTAAACAGAAAACATATTTAAATAAAACCGGGAGAATTAAAGGGAATAAGCCATAAAAAGAGTGGGAAACTTGCCTCCTGAAGTTAACCTTTTATTTCGCATCGTGGTAACAGCAAATGGTCACTGTTTAAAAAGTGAGAGGAACGTAACATGCTTTGGAGTAGCGAAGTATGACTTTCTGACTAATTCTGTCATCAGCTCTTTAATGCTTGCAACTTTCAATAGTTCCCCGAGAGGCCGGTGTGAATGCGACCAGAGTGAAGTGAAAAAAAAAAATAAAAAAAAAATGAGTGGACTCGTAAAGAAGAAGTCATAAAGTCTGGAGCTGTGGCCAGATTTCCTCCGCGAGGTGAGGTGTGGCCGGAGGGCCAGCCGCCCTCCCCGCAGCGCCCAGGGCTTAGCCTGGCCCACGTCCAGGCCGCCAGACGCCAGGCCTGGGGCTCCCAGCGCTGGGAGAGGCCGCGGGCTGCCTCGCACAATGGTGTTATCTCAGGCCAAGCATCGCCGCAGAAACCCTCAACGCTTCCTGTCCTCAGAGCAGCGGCACAGAGTGTCCGCCTTCCAACTGCTCGCTGACACACTCACCAGCACTTGGTCGCCAGACTTGCTGTATAAATGTCTAAAGCAACTTCTTTCCTGGGATTTACAGGAGCTGCGTGCAGTAATGTATTGTATTTTTAGTCTCTTCTGTCATGATTGACAAGATCGTGAGTCACGTAGGGAAAGGGAATGAGCTTCTATTTCAGGTCCTATAAAGCCAGCACAGCCATGCAGTAGAAAGGATATAAACTCTGTAATGATTAGGTTCTTTTTTTTTTTAATCATTAAAGAATGTGTATTCTTTCCAATTCTTTAATGATCTATTACCTCTTCGCAATAAATACCATTTTTATATATGCACAAAGGAACAGTGTATTTGAAATCAGTCCTTCTGTTCTTGGCTTGATTTTAATGATAGTAAGGATTTGAGAAATGAGTGGCAATTATTTTTATAATGTGAGCCATTTAATAGACAAGGAATACAGTAGAGCTATTAGAAAATACCTTTTCATCTCACACAGCTTCTTTAAAAACATAACCTGAGAAGAAGCCCAATATAGTCTGTTGTACATAAATACTGACTCTATTTTGTGCCTTACTCTAGGCATATGTTGTGTGCTCATTGGTACAGAGGAGTAGGGCAGTCTTGATTTCTGTAAGATGCTAATGAACACTGAGGAGTTTCCATATATTTATAATCATATTCATTTCCAGAAAGGAAGTGTGCTGCACGGGTGTGTGACCCGTGTGTATGACTAACCCTCCAAGTGCTGATGCTTGTAAATAAAAATATAGGATACAGATGATGAAATCAGATACCCAAATGTGTAGTAAAACCACTGCACAATATATTAAAGTGAGACCTAGAAAACTGAGGTCCTGCTTCTAAACAGATTGTGCAGATCCTGAGGTGTTCTGTCAGTGAGTTCAATGTCACCCACCATACATTCCTTGCCCATCACTTTCATGTACTTATTTTTACTAATTTCCCTGCAATTCTCAGTAAAGAGAGGTTTAGCAGATTTCAAAGATAATTTACAGATTTTGAAAAGTTAATTTAATTTTCTGCAATTCTGCTGGATGAATGGCTCAGGATGAGCGAAGTATGGAAAAGTAGATTCTTAGATAAATTCATTTTGTAATTGCCCAAATATGGAAATGAAGAACCTGATTTAATGACAGGTGTCTTCACATATATTATTGGTTTACGTGGAACTCATTCCCACAGTTGGATCTGTACATGTAACTTCTCCGTATGCACAAATCTAAATGTACATTTAGTATCATGTGCATGCCAAGAATATGAGATCATTCAGCTTGGTTTAAGTTAATTTTACCACTAAAAGGAATTTTTTCCTCACCAAAAGTTTATCAGGAATTTGTTTCACATGTTATTGCTGGTGTAAGTGTAGTCTTTGTATTATTTCTTATTCAGACTACTTGGCTTCCCATTCTGAAATGCTGGTTTGGATGTTATTTGTTTTTGGTAGGTTTTATTATAGAATGCAAAAAAATGTTTATATCCACCTGTGTATTGGATATAAGAAAGCATTTTTGGCCAAGAATTTGTCCAGTCAAGCATTCCATGTGTTTGTATTCATTTTCTGTGTTGTCTAAAATAAAATCTGAAAATTGACTGAAAAACCACATCGTAAAGCCACATCCATGGCTGCTTCTGGCTCACCAGATAACACACACTGTTTGGATGATTCTTTTGTCTGTCATAATCATAAAAAGTGTGTAATTTCAATGATCCTCGGACTGCAATATCAATGTCACATTGAAGTGGGTTGTTCAGAAGATCAGACCTATTATTTGTTGTTTCTCTCTGATTGTCCTTGTACTTTACTCATGAAAATGATGCTAATTAGCTTAATAACTGCTATTCTATCTGTCTGCAGTGATAATCTGGGCAATGGGTGGATATTTGATATGTTCATGGATTTCTAGTTTTTCCATCATGATTTGGCCCTCATAAGTAAGTCTGCTGGTCAGTTCTATGCAGAAGTATCTGAACAGCTCATGTGTGCAAGACTGGAAGGAATCTATTGCTTCACTGTCTAAATGAAAGTTAGTGCTTACTTGGGGGAAACTGTAAGCATTTCTCAGAAAGAAGATGAGATGCAGGCGTTATGACATTGATTTGGTTAATTTTGTTCTTATTTTTTTTTCAGTTCACAGATTGAAAAACTTTTCTCAAATTCAATCTTCAAGAGAGCTTTTCCACTGATCTATTAAATCCTTCCCTCCTGGATTTCTGTCAGCTTAGTTAGCAGTGATATATTTACATTAACCTAGTGATGCACGTTAGAACGTGTATAAACTCATTCTTCTGCAGATTTTTATTTTGTTATTGCTTGACCATACATATGACATTCTGTAAAAATAAGTGCATATTTGACTAATATCACCAGTAGAATATATGTCAGAAACATATTTACAGGGCCTATAGAGAAATATTTGTGAACTGTGAAAACTGAAGTAACACCACCTGAATTATTCATCAGCGTTGGCCAGATTATGGATACATTAATATAATTAAAGGGGAAAAGTTTTCCTTTGTTCCTTCTGTAGAGCGCACTATAATGTCTGAATTGTATTTGTGACTCCTTCACTCCTATATTCTGCCTACATATGCCCTCCAATCTTTCTGAAGTAGTCATGTTTGTTCATTCAAGTGTGTTTAAGCTTATTTTCATGTCACCAGTTTGGGAATTGGTAACACAGGATTTAGCCACTGCTTTCTTAGAGGCTTAATTTGGCTTAGAGGCTGATGCTGAAGTATGTGTTATCAGGCTGCACTGATACCTGGCTTAGGCTGTTTTAAACTGACTTCTGTCTGTCAACACAGGCTTCAGTTACAATTTGGATCTTGTGTTATGATGGCCTTTACTCCTGTATCATGTCTACATACAATATTTTCTAAATATCAATGTGTTTTAGCTGTTACTATATATTTTTATACATAAATAAGGAGGAATCAAAACCGTGGAAATGCCAGCTCCATGTGATAGGCTAGAGTTGATCTGAGGCCTTTGAACATTTTATGCAAACTTGGTGTTTGCAGCACTGGACAAAACATGGAAGGAGAGAAAAGGGTGAGGAGGCATCTGGGAATACTTTGAAGCTCTGGATTGGGAAAAGTAGAGTTTCAGGTGGGAAAGGTGAGGAATCAGCTGGTATTTCAAAGACTGAGCATGAAATGCCTGAATCCCCTGTCAGAAAAGGGTTTCTGAGGGCTGTGGAGGCCTGAGTGTGCTGTGCTCTATTAGCCTCATTCTGCTGAGATACAGGATCTTTAGCTTTTCTAGCATATCCTGGTCTTTCCTTTCAATCTTGTGTAGGCACTGTCATCATGGCCAGCTGGAAGGGAGGGAGAGAATCAATTCCTACTGTGAGGAAAGAGGAAACTTGGAGACACCAGAGGCAGAAGTAGCTGAGAGGTAGAAGCATGGTCTGCAACTGTTTATATAGCCTATTTTCTCTCCATATGGCAGTGGGCTGCAAAAGAAGAGTAGATGTTTGATGACTGAACTTCTGTATTTTGGAAAAGGCAGAATGTGCGTCTCTGCTGTGTATGCTGCATAAAGTTGTCCCTGGTTCAGATAAATTGACATCTTTTCACATTCTGAGAGGAAGATTTCTTTTGCTCCTACAAATCCATGTTCAGCATGATTGCCAGCTACAGTTATAGTATTCGTGAATTACTACTTTTTTCCACACTTTAAGAATGGATCAGAATTTTTATCCAAGCCTCATGTCATCCTTTGTACAACAACATGCAGTATTGTGCTGTATTCTCACAAAGACTTCCACAGATGTGATGAGATCATTGCTCATTAGGATCATAATTTATGGTTCTAAAGGAAAAACCTGTATGTATTATACTTCTATTTCTCTTTTCAAATAGAATATTCTTCCAAGAGAGGAATAATAATTTCTACTGAATTTCTGTGATTGTCAAAATCCTTATAGAACTGAGTATTACTGAACTCTGTCAAATAGTCAGGAAAGGGAAATGGCCAGATTCATGACACTACTATTTTTAGTCAGTTAGGAGTTGAAATACTGTAATAGAAAATTCTAGGAATTATTTTTAAGTTTTGATGTAGATTGTTTTTGTTTTTAGGGTAACAATAAAACGAACTGTATGGGGACTGCTGAGTCACAGCCTGATTGAGCACCTGAAGGGAAGACCCTGTCAGCCCTGGGAGCACAGGTGAAGGTGATTCACCTGTGTGACCAGAGGGGATGGAGCCAAGCTGCACCCCTCTTAGACCTCATTTAAGGGCTAACTGCCACTGAGGAAGATTCTCTTGTTGGAGATCCCTCCTCTTGGAGTTCTTTCCATGCAAGCCTAGATCCTTGGAGATGGGTGAGTGTTCGTTTTCCTTCCTTTTGTAACATCTCCTTCTTTGTGCTGGTCACTTTGCCTTTATACAAATAAAAAAGCTTTTTTCACTTCTTGTGAGATCCTGTTGTTACAGGCAGTTTATGAAAACTTTAAGGAAGGTTTATTAGTGAGGCCTGCTTTGGTGTTACCTCCCATAACCAAGTCAAGGACAAGAGCAAAAGGCCATCTTCTTGTGTCTGATGAAGTCATTTTGGATGGTTCCTGCTGCTTCAGCACTGTATCACTAAGTTATTATTATAAACACATCACTACAAGTTAAGATAAGAAAGAATGAGGGAATAAAAGGAAGAGGAAATGACTGACTTTCTAAAAAGACTCCCATAAAACAATTCTGCAGGAGAATGGAATACATAAAGCTCCTGTAAAATCCCTGATCCAAATTTATCTCCAATGAGAATTTGAAGTCAGCAGTGTCACGTTATATATTAATTTGTCCAACTGGATTTGCTCAGAAAAAGTATTTATTTGTACAATGTACAAAGGTTAGTACCTCAGTCAGCAGTAGCAGAGTTCCTTTACATCTGATTGTGGATTTGTGTTTTAGTCAGACATTTGATCAGTGATCTAGTACAGATTAATACAGAACTGAATCTAGATGATGCAATTACATTGGATTTACTCGTACCTCTCATCTTCCAGATGTTTGTGGAACTTGAGTTGGAGAGGAGATGGGGCAGGGAAGAGAGTTCCACGATAAGGTTTCTAGTTGTTTGTTTAATTTGTTTTACACATGAAACAGAGCATCTTAATTTTTATTATATTTCTGTGGGAAATCTTCTAGAAAGAGAAATATGTATCACGTCAGACAGACATTTTCTTCTTATAGATGTTACCATGTTCCACCTTTGTTCAGCTTCAGAAATACTACACACCTTTAACTCTCTTAAAATTTGTCTTTCTTCTTAAATTTCAGTTTAAACAAGCATGTAGTAATAGGAAGTAAACAATTTCTCCAGCCCATTTGAAGAGCTTGTAGAATTGAGGTGATGATGTGGGTAAGAAAGATAAGAGAATTCATCACAAGAACAAGATGGAGATGGATAAATGCCAAGATAAAGAAACCTGTAATGCTAAATGGAATTCTTTTTTTCGTAGATCTCCACTCATTCACCTTGGGATAGTCCCAGTTATTTTTAGGGACCTTATTCATTTCCTGGATGACAGATGAGAAACATTACATTGTCAAGTCCTTGTGAATAATGAAAGAAAGTTATGGAGATCCCCTGTATTATTCTGCTTCCTTTACTGTCCTAGAATGTAACCATGATATCTCCAGGCATCTTCTAGTCAGTGGCCAAGAACTATCCAGAACCTGTAGGAGTACAACTGAGACATTAAAGATCTTGCATTAAAGTATGATTTGAAGAAGGTCTTAAAAGTACTGTTAATATTTTAGTAAGTAAGGTGATGGCATGTTTCAACTTTCAGTTTTAAATAACAGATTGTTAATAGTGGACCTAATACACCCCCTGCGAATGGGTAGATAAGAAAGAGGTTTGCCCACTCACTATTCAAAATCTGAAGAAATTTTGTACCTGAATTGTAAAAGATGTCAGTAAAACATAATATTTTGTTCTCTAGGTTTAATCAATTTGTTTATAGATGGCCTTTCTTTCATATGAGGGTGAAAACTAAGGAGTTAATTTATATTTTTGTCCCATGTTTTTGACAGTGTATTGCATGTTGTTAGAATGCTGCAAACACATCTGGGGAATATTTTTTTTTCTTATTTAAAAATAGCTTTTCTTAGTGTTGTAATGTTCAGCTACAGATTGTGCATTTCAGACTGTGGTCTATTAAAGGTTAAGAAAAGTGCGGTTCCTAAAAGTATTATTATTATTTTTCCCTTTTATGGATGAGCACCAGCCTTTAAGACATCAGTGTAAATAAAGTTTCCTGTTCCAGGGAAGTTTGGCTACTGCAGGAGCGCCAACGTCCTTTGGGAAAAGTTTGCTAGTAGAACTGAGGGAAACACATTTCACAGCCCTTTTGTACAATCTCAAGTCCCATAAGCACTTCTGGGAAAGTAAACCCTTCATCATGCACGCAGTATTTATTGCTAAAGGAGAAGCCTTGCTAGTGATTTTCAGAAGTTTTTTTCTTTTCTGCATATCTGTGACTTCTTTCCTTGAAGCTTGTTGTGATTTGAAAAACCTGCAGGTTAGCAGAAATGCTGAACAGGAATAGGAATGCTGAATGTTTCTTTGTGACTGGTTGGCATCCTGCAGAATTCAGTACTACGGGCAGTTTTGCATTCAGCATTTTTAGGAACATTAGCGTTTTTTTAACAGAACGTAATTGAATTACTGCATGAACTCTGTGGCATTAGCAACTCTGATTTATCAGGACCATGTACTTATTTATTCAGAAATGGTGTTGATTCTTTTATCCTGTTTTGCTCACCTTCTCCCATTCAGAGATGAGCAAAATTTGTGCATGTTGAGAGGGAATGAGGAAAGCAAGCTGTCTGGGTGAGATAACTCAATATGACAGAGACCAACCACTGCACATTAATGTTACTGAAGTTCCTTGGGTGATTACTACTTGGCTGTATCTTTTTCTTCATCAGACCAAGCTTTAATTGGACCTCTGCCACAGATTTTCCAATATGATATGAGATGAATCATTTAACTTCTAACTCTATTCTATACTACTAAAAATAAAATACTAATTGAAAGTTTACTGAATGTAAGTTGGCAAAGAAATATCCCAGATGAGATCTATGGGTGATGCTGTGAAGCAAGTGGTTGAAATGTTAAAACACAACTAGCTACTTGAAAAACAACACTTAATTGTTTAATGCTTCCATTTGCTTTCATATTTCTATTTGATTTCCATTTCTGAACACCAGAAGAAATAGTTTTTTAAAAATGAATATAGAAAATCTCAAAGGAAGTATATTTTGTAAACATAAAAATAGTTGGCTGTGGGGACCAGAATGAAATAATGCATTCCCACTTCATTCTTGCTTTGTGTTGCAACTTGTCCTTTGGAAGTCTGGAGCATAGCTTTTATAATGAGAAATTAATTCTGTTACATTACCACAGTTTGATAATCAAAAAAGTATTGTTTTTAATGGCTCAAAGTTGAAAATTAATTTTCTCTCTCTCATCCCACAAAGACGTGTCAGGTATGCTAGACAGCTTATGTGTAGTAGTTACTCATATGAAGTAAAACACTGGGTGTGTGCTATCTGAAGACCTCCATAAATCAACAAAGCTATACATAGCACAGTCTGATGTAGATACCAGCTGATATTTCTGTAAAGACACTCCAAATGAGAGAGGAAATTTCAAACTTCCTTATTATTCCAACATGCTGAGCTTGCTTGCTATTCAACTGAAGTTTTCCAAGTTTTATTTAGCATAGTGGTGGCATTTGGCTGGTTACAGTGGCAGGTACCACTTGTTCCATAGTTTTTACTAGCTGTAATTTTTTTCTATTGTGTTGTATGTCTGAAACACTCCAGTTCTATTATATGAGCAATATTAATTAGGTTGTTTCCTTTTAAGCATCCCAGCTAGATCCCCTTCTGATGAGCCAGTATTAAAAGCCTGTATTGCAATGGATAGTTTCACAAGGGATGTGCCACTTTTGTGTGTGGAATTTGGAGAGCTCTACTTTTGGGATTGGACAGGCAGAAAGGGGAATCAAGCCAAAACATTGCACAGTTGTAGATTTCTCTTGTGTGTTTGGTGCCATTCATGTTGTCAGAAGTCAGTCAGCTTCTGCAAACCCAGGTAATCCAATGAGAAAATTAATGCAAAGAAAAATATTAGAAACAAAGCAAAGTGATAGGCAAGAGATGTAATAATGAGTAAAGATTATTATGTAAGAAAAGTATGGTGTATATTTACTAAAAAAGATACGTAATAAAGAGAAAATGAACATGCTTTACATTCTAGTGGAGAAAAAAAAATGTGATGTTGGAATAGCAGTGAACAATAAGAAAGCAAAATCAGAGTAGTCACGTTAGTAACTATAATAGACAAAGGTTTTCATGTGTTTCAGTAGTGATTAGATAAGTTAGTAAAAAATTTACTTGCTATCTTGAAAGTGATCCACTCTCCCCCTAGCCAGGTGTGATGATATTTGGAGATCTTTCCGTAGCTTTAGCCAACCACTGTATAGTGCTTGACATATATGATTATTGAAGATGAGTTAATTTGGTTACAGGTAAATGGTTCTTGAGTAAAACCTGTATTGACTCAAGTCCACGGAGGGGTGCAAAAATATGCTCACTTCTGAAAGCTGAGGCTGACAAAGTTTATCAAACAACTCAAAGAGTAAGTGAAAGTAAATGAATATACCCTATGTATGTATAAAAATGCACATATACCAAAAGAGAGAAAATTAAGATAGCATCATGGAAAATGTACATAAGATCCTGTCTATTCCTTTATGAAAATTATTGTGAGATTAAAAATATGGTGCAGCTTGTAGGGGGGAAAAAATTATTATCAGGAAGGCAACAAAATGTGTTTTTGCAGTTGTGGACTAATAACTCATCAAATACAAATGCAAGAAGTAAATGTAAATGAGCAAGAGATGGAATCCTGAATTGCCAGTTCCTTTGTTGAGTTGAGAGAATCCTTTAGCATGATGAATATTAAAATAGAAACAGCAGAGGAATGCGTTAAAGGTCTGTAACTCAAAGTTATGGAGACAAGAGGGCAATAGAAATTATAAATTGAATAAATCTAAAATATAATATTTTAGGCAGTGAAAAATTGATCAAGTTTTTTTGAAATAAATGTGCAAATCATTTGTTGTGAAAACTGGTGGTAATTATTAGTGTCATAGGAGCCTGTGCAGTAATAGATACATCTGGAAAAGATGCTGTTGCACTGCTGGGCAGTACATTTTATTACAGAGGTGTTCCAGATTATGAGGATATGTTTGAATATACAGAAAATGCCTATGCCACACAGTCTGAAAAATACTATGAAGTGATATAAGTGACACAAATATAATGTGACTCTTAGTAGTTAGGGCTTAGGGGCGCATCTTGCTAAAGGCATGGACAATTTCTTTGATAAAAACTTTTCCAAAAAATGTCTTACCAAATTCTGATTACACAGGAAAGCTCAACAAATATTCTAGAGCAGATACTAAGGAAAAAAATTGACTGTAGATAACTACAAAATATTTTTACCTAGCAAGCTTTGCAGCAAGGAATACAACGAAAAATATAAGATCTTTGATGCACTGGCTGAATGCTTTACATATCCGTCCACATTTTCACATTAAACTCTAGAGACCGTCTGAGAAAATCTGAGTGGTCACTATTAACCAATGCTAATATGGCTTTTGTCAAAGACAAATGGAACAGGTGAACAAGTCTGGAACTTAACAAACCTAATTTTTACCAGTAGAGAGAAAAGGTAGCATTTGCAGATCATTAAGAACAGAAAATCTCCTGAAAGTACGTGTGTTATCCTAGGATAGACATGTATCTGGAAAACCAGAGTTATTTGGAATGGCTGTGAATAAATCTGGAAAACCAGAGTTATTTGGAATGGCTGTGTTAGAAAGATAGCAGATAGTCCTGATTATATATTTCAAAGTGCAATGAAGAAATAAGAATATAAAGAATTCTCAAGAAACTAATTAGTAATGTAGCGAGAGACACTGAGGAATTCTGCCTGCCCACAGTTCAACATCCAAATGGAAATTTAGCATGTATTATCTAAGCTTGAGAAAACAAATTTAAACTAATTTGTCATTTTTTCTGAGGCCATGCACATAGGTTTTTTTACACTGTCAGCTGCCTGTGAGTTAGCAAGACAGTTCTTTAAGGTTCTGTAAAAGAAAGCAAGGAAAATACAAATCATCAAGAAAAAAAGAAAAACACGAAAAATCACTTCAAGAAAAGATGCAGTTTGGTAGAAAACTTAGTGTGCTGGTGTGTGTGTGTGTGTGTTGCTGTCCTTAGGTACAGTATTACTACAATAACTACTGAAGTTCTTGACAGGAGAAGAACAGGTGTGAGAAAGTTTTCTTTCTGTAACCTGCAAGTTGATGTATGAAGATTATAAGCCTTATTATTATTTAACTATTTCCAGCTTCATGATTTTGTAATTTGATTTACACATACTGAATAGAAAGTAGTTTAAAAGTTTCAAAGACATAGGATGGAAAGGATGCACACTTGAACGAAATCATAAATAATCTTCCTGTTTCTAACACACAAGAACAAAACTTATCAAAAATCTAAGATAGTCTACAGAGACTTGATCAGGATGATATAGGAAAGCAACTCAAAAGTGATGAGTAGATACTGGAACAGACTCTCAAACAGACTTATCTAGTGAAAGACTCTTACCTGGAAAGACAATTCTTGTTCTAATGTCAGTATTTAACTCCCATCTCTGTTCTCTGGGGTGTGATTTTCAGCTCTACGCTGAGGGAAGTCATCAGCCTGTTGCTGGCTACATAACTATCTAGCCAACCAGGTGTAACTTTTGTTCTTTTTTTTTTTTTTTTTTTTTTTTTTTTTTTTTTTTTTTTTTTTTTTTTTTTTTTTACTCAGTAGATGTGGCTTCATTTTGAAATGTACTTTACTTCTTTAGTGGATAAAGGTGTAGAAATCACATTGCAAGGCTGATATACTTGAGTGGAATGATATTGACAGTTTTTCTTTCAAAATTGCAGAGTCAATTTCATTCTTCAGACAAGAAAGCATCCTAGAATTGTTGTAATGGTAATATACATAGTTCTACATTTTTACCTAGTAAACTCTTTTTATTTTATCATACATCTACACAGGACAGTTTGTTTTCATTTATTCTCCAATTTAAAAAGAATTTTGTAAGACTGATGAGTAGTTAGCATTCTTGCAGTACGTTTTGCTGTTATTGATATAGGTGCTCCAAAATAACTAATGAGTGAAGCTGGAAATTTTTCAGGATTCTTGCAATCCTGGATAAAAGCATGCTTTACTGAATCTGCCTGTCTTTTACACGGAGATTTGGACTGGAGTTTCTTTGAAGCATTGTTGGCAGGTATTTCTCAAACAAGAATACATTGTTCATAAAGTCTTTGAATTAAAATGCAGTGATCTTTCCCTTAAAGAGCATTGAAGCAAGATTTTTATTGGGAAAATCATACCAAATAATAGAACTTGTCTTCAGAAAGGCAGCATTTGCACTGAGGGGTCTGATTGAAAGGCAGATTTTCCTATTAACATATATGTTCAAGTATGATAGTTATTAAATTAGGCTGAGAGACTTCTGTGCAGTCTTGACAGGTTTCTCAACGCATGCTGAAAATGTGTGCTTGTTTGCATTTCTACTCAATTTCTACTCTTCAGAAACAGTTTTCAGGCAACTTCTGTTTCATTAATATGCATGATGTTGTAAGTCCTGTGGGTTTTGTTGTTTGGTTTTAGCACTACTAAGTCTCTTACAGACATTCTATGTTGCCCTCAGTCACAGGACACAACTTCTCCAGGGGATGACTTCCTGCAGAAGGAGTAAAACTTTTTATTCTACTCTAGGCTAACATAGAGTCAATGAACCATAGAATGGCTTGGAATGGAAGGAAAATTAAAGATCATTGAGTTCCAACCCTTCCTGTCTGGACAGGAAAGGACCCACTAGATAAGGCTGCTCAGAGCCCCATCCAACCTGGCTGTGAATGCTTCTAGGGATGGGGCATCCACAGCTTCTCCAGGTAGCCCGTGCCAGTGCCTCAGCACCCTCTGAGTAAAGAATTTACTTCAGACCTCTAATCTAGACCTACACTCTTTTTGTTTAAAAAGCTTAAAAGCTCCTGTAGGTTCCCTTTATGTACTGCAAGGTTGCAATGGGTTCTTACGAAAGCCTTCTCTTCTCCAGACTGAACAAGCCCATCTCCCTCAGCCTGAATTCATAGGAGAGGCTTTACAGCACTCTGATCATCTTTGCAGCCCTGCTCAGACATACTGCAGCAGATCCACATCTTTCTTGTACTGAGGGCCCTGGAACTGGGTGCAGTACAGAAGATAGGGCCTCATGAGGGAGGAGTAGAAGGGAACACTCCTCTCTCTCTCTCTCTGCTGTCCACCCCTCTTCTGATGCTGCCTAGGGTGTAGTTGGCCTTCTGGGCTGCAAGAGCGTGCTGCTGACTCATGTCAAGTATTAGAACTCCATGAGCCCTACTAGTCAGGGCTGCTCACTACCCATGGTAGTCCAAATCTTACACCTTGGGATAAATTAGCCAAGCCCTTTAAGAGCTATCATTGTCTACTAATCTTTCATGTTGCAACATCATGGAGGCTGTGTTTCCTCTAATATGAAGATGAAATGTGTCCTTATTTCCATACTAGTATAAAATAAAGTTTGAGAAATGTAATGTTTCACTATTGATTTCATGACTGTCTGTATCAGTAATAGCTGCTTTGTATTTAAATATTGTTACCATAACATGATTACTCATCACTTAGTTGATTTCAAAAGCGATGGGCTGAAATATAATTACAATCATACAGTCAAAAGATCCAATTAAGTTGTATTTCTATGTAAAATTTGGTATTATCTTCTCTAACAAGTGGGGAAAAAACAGTGGTTGATGCTGTGAATGTGCATGCCATGTATAGCACTGAGTTATTAAAACTGTGAATATTACTAGAACTTTTTTTAATGTGAACTGTATGTAGTATTTTTTTGCAACATTGTTGGGGTGCTCTGGGGGAGAAAAATGAAGAATCCACAAGACTGTGTTTTGTTTTTTGGTTTTTTGTTTTTTTTTTTTTGGAGAACTAAAAATTCTTGCTAGAAATTCCTCTATGGCATGTCAGTAAAAGTGGTATCCTTTGGAAACTGCTATCCTTCATTAGTTTAGATTTAAGCATATGACATTCTTCATTCCTCTATATTCTTCCTTTTCATTTATTCTACATATGTACCAAACTCTTGCTAGTATGTGGCTACATCTTTGCAGAACACATCAATGCTTTTATATTATTATTAGTAGTAGTGTTTGTATCTGTTTATTTTTTATACTCCTATATCATCTTCTAATTATGGGAGGCATGAGCAAAGCGTCATTCCCATTCATCACTTCCTTCACTGGTCATCAGAAGGCAGCATTCTTATCTACTGGAGTTCTGATAATTTCAAAGTGAAAAAAAAACGTTAACTGGGGCTGTATGTGCATCCTTCTGATGCGTGAACAGGGAAAGCTTTGAGAGATCATTTTTCATGAAGCAGAGTTATACCTGGACTTGAAATACAAAAAAAAAAGTGTTAGCAAGTGGAGGGATTGGGGGAAGCAGTAACTTTTAGAAACACAGTTCCTTGTAGTCTAGGAACTGATATCAGTTAAATAAATCATTTTACTTAAAGTACAGACGTGAATGCAAATCAGGCTTTAGCTGCAAATACAGATTGACAGATACAGTTTTGATTCTTGCTTTAAATGGTTGGTTGTTGATCAATCTGGGCAGCACTGTGAACTTCATCAATAGTCTGCAATGTTTGACTGTATGAACTTCAAATAATTTTAAATCAGTTGCAGTTTGTCTGTATGAAAGTTCACTGTTTACATAGAGAACTTGTATTTTTGTCCTAAAATTCTAAAAAATAGGAAAAATTGTTTACAGATGTAATGCCTTTCAATGATTTTTTTTTTTGAGGCGGTGGTCTGTAAATCAATATGACTGTATTTTTGTTACCTTGCTGGGAAATTTGTTTAAATGTTTTAAAATGTGTATCTGAAATGGTAGTTATCCATTACTAGAGGTAACTTCAAAGATGCCTTTAAGAAATAAATACAGGTTTAGATTTTCTTTATCTTTGTCACAAAGTTTATTTGTTGATTCTGGAGGAATTAAATTGATAAATGCAGTGGTCAGGTAGCACCCTGTGACATTTTAACCTGGGTTCAAAGCCTCTCTTGTAGCTCACCTCCCTCAGAGAACCTTTGATGTTCTTGCATTCAGTCACCCATCATTTGCTATTGTCTTAAGTATTTACCCTCTGGAGTTTATTTAGGAAAGGTATTCTAGGATGTAGCAGAATATCTGATACACAGCCATGGTAGCATAGAGATGCTTGCAGAGAACTTAATCACCTGTGATCTGTCATGTACTTAGAAATAAACTGCAAAGTCAATACTGTGCGTATGTGATTCTGGATTTATTTATTCTTTTTTTCTTCTTTTCCAAACTGTACTTCAGACTGGAGATTTCAATAGCTGATCAAGTATCTGGCCAAATCCCTGTTACACAAATAATCTTATTAGATTCTCCAAGGTAATTAATGTGAATTAAAAAAAGACAAACAAATAAATGACAAAAAAAAAAAATCCTGAAGAGATTTTGATTTACTGTTGATTGACAGGTAGGACATGTTTGTGTTCCCATGTACTGAAGATGGAACCATTTCAGATGAAAATAAACCAGGAATATTAAGTAGGGATATGAAAATAAAGTAAACTTACTCCATTAAAACTTTCAAAGAGAACTATTTTCTTTAACAATAATTTTTCAATGTACAGAAGAAAATATCAAAACTGAATCACCTGAGAAACTGTGCCATGCAATCTGATAGCTTTCAATGTATCTAGAGTATCTAGCAGGGAGGGATTAAATACTTCAACATTCTTAATTGCCTGTTTTAATTTTATGCAACATGGATTAGAAAAAGACAAAAAATATACCACTTAACATCTAATATCTGTTATAATTTAATATCTGTTAAAAATGAGGAAGTATCTATGTGCTTCACTGAAAGACATCTTTATCATTTTCTTTTTGTGATGGTGTTCAAACGTGAGCCTTCATTCTGAGTTTAAAATTCTAAAGTTCCAACGTTACACTTGAGTTAGAAAACACTCCTCAAAGCTAATTGAAAAAATAGCTTTTTTTATATATAAATACTTTTTCTACACTTTATGATTTTATTATTTTTTTTCCACAGCTTTCTGTGAGCAATTAGTAATGTGTACATGTAGAAGATTTGTGTTGTCCTGATGAATGAGAATATGAAGTAGCTCCTTAGGTATTTGATAACTGAAATGATTGGGACACCTTCCTTCTGTTCATAGCCAGGCTGATCAGAGAGACTAATTGACTTAAAGCATGAGGTTTAAAATTAGACTTTGAAGAATTAGTGTAATCTAAGTGTGCAACATAAAATCAGAACTGTGCTGTTAGACCTCTTCCTCCAGGGGGATACTGCTGTCAGATTATTTATATGCATATTTATTTTGAGATTTATGTACTTATTTTTGAGAAAAACCATTTTCACTTGATGCAAAAAAAAAGTTAAGTTCTGTTTTAAAGATGTACAGAGGGGGTGTTTTAAGTAATAATATAGTGAGGACTGAATACAACTTGGGAAATGATACATTTTTCAGCAGTTTTTGAATAGCAGTTCCTATATGAACAAATGCTAGAAAAGATAAATTTAAATAAATAAGATCTATGTGTGGATTACAGTCCATGAAGTTCCTTCCATTTATAATCTGTCATCTCACAGATTACCAGGAGACTGTGTAGTCTCCTCCTTGGGGACCTTCAACAGCTGCCTGGATGTGGGCCTGAGCCCCTTGCTCTGAGTGTCCTTGCTAGACACCCTGTTCTCTAAGGACAGATGAAAGTTCACTTTGCAGGCTGCAAAGATTAAACATATCTATATAACCCACTGTGATGTTTTTTTTCTCTTCTTTTCCTTCAGCAGTATGATACAGTTGTCTGGCATTTGAACTGATCCGCAATTATTTCTCAAATCTTATTCTTCTTTCGTCTAGGGTTTCTTCTTTCTCCTGTTTCTTGCTTCAGCACTTGTCTGTATTAGATTATTTTCTACAATTTTTAGGCAAGCTCTGAAATTTTCAAGACAGTTTTGAATTACGGTCTTGTTCTTAAAGCTTCTTGATGCCTCTCCTAAATCACTTCAAGTTTGCAAATCTAATAAATATATGCCTTCTTTCTACCAGTCACCTTGGTAGAAAAGTCAGTAACAAGACAAGGGGAAATAGCTTTAAACTGGAAGAGGGTAGATCTAGACTAGATATTAAGAAGAAATTATTTACTGTAAGGGTGGTGAGACAGTGGAACAGGTTGCCCAGTGAGGTTGTGGATGCCCCCTTCCTGGAAGGATTCAAGACCAGGCTGGATGGGTGTATGAGCAACCTGGTCTAGAGGGAGATGTCCCTACCTACAGTAGGGATTTGGAACTACATGATATTAAAGATCTCCAACCTAAACCATTCTATGAAAACATTTTTACTGCTAATTGGTCCATTTAAAACTTCAGTCTACTTGTCCTTCCATTTTGGTACTGACAAACTGATAAATGTCTGACTATCAGACTACAAAGCAAATGAAAAAAATGATAGTGGAAATTCTTAATGCGGAGGAGAAATAAAGGATGCCTGTGATTTACTGCAAACCGTATATATTTCTAATGATTACACTTATTAGTAGAGGATCTTATCCAAAGAATTCAAAATTTCTATGATGAGGCATAAAGGATTATAAAAAATATAGATTTGATTTGTATGGACTACAACTATAGTTTAATAATTGATAACTGTCACTACCCAGAGTTTAGAAATGTAAAATAAAAAATAAAGAAAAATGTGAGTGTTTAGATGTACATTTTTTCAATATCTCTGAATGATTTTTTCCTGATAATTTTGTAATATAATTTGGCATAAAATAGGATTTACAAAAGGAATAATTACATCTGATTAATTCACTCATTTATTAGTGGAATAACTATAAAAAAAAAATCACAGTTATTTGTTGTTTCCTAGTTTGCTACTCTTGTAGGCAGAGATTATGGTACTCAGTTAAAATAAAGATTCAGCTTGTCATTAAACTTTCCGTACATGAAAATAATGAAAAAGATGAAGAACAGCATTGAATATGATGCCATATGTACTATACAACAAGTATGGAAGATTGCTTATTCATTATGCTCTTTTATATACAAATAGAACCATTTTTCTTTGTTGTGTATGATTTACAACTTTATACTCTTCTAGGATCAATGTGGAAAAAGTTACTCTTAGGAGGAGAGTTAAGCCGCAGTTGCAGAATTGGCTCACAGAATGCACAGTAAAAGTAAAGGTTTCAATTTGGCTTGGTTTCCTATTCCAATTATCTTTTGAACCGTTGATTTACCCTTTTCCCTAGTGACTATAATCAGTCTGGTATTCCTTGTCTTTGATTAGTTATCCTACCCAGAGCTCTTGTGCAGAATCTGTAAAATGGTTCTGATGATGCTCTGATTCCCATGGCACTAAAAAGTGGGAACATGAACCAAAGGGAAGTTGAGGTCGGTACTTTAGGTCCACAAAGAAAATACATTTAGACCTGAAGAGGTTCATGATCCACTGTCTTGTACTCATCTACTGCAGCTTAGGGCAGCTTGCTTAGTGAATGTTTGTTCCCAGTTCCCAGAGCTTCAGGACATTGTCAATAACGGTAACATATATTTGTAAAGCATTTGCTGGGTGAAAAACACTATATAAATGCCTTTTTGTAGCAAGAAGTTGTATAAAAGTTATATTTGGAAGAAGTGTGAACTCTGCATTTCTTCAGAATGCCCTCAATTACAGGTAAAAACCAATAGGTAGCAATTTGATAACTTCTAATTGATCATCTAGCATTGTAGTCGCATAGGAAGTCTACATCCTCTACCTGTCTTGCTCTAATTTGTGATACAATGGTGGTTCCAAGTAATGTCCAATTTAGTGTGTAAGAAAACAGTGGAGCTGCAACTGTCTTTGTGGTCTTGGCATGTTGTCCACTCTTCAGAGTCTTCTCAAATGATCATTCTCTGTTTCTTTTTTGCTGGACTGCATTGCTGTTTAGACAGCTCCACTGAGCTCAAGTTGGAATTCCTCTTTGATTTAGTAAAAAAGAGATGGCTAAATGCTTCAGATTGGGAACTCTGGATTTTAATAATTTGTTGCTGTGAAACTTAAGCATGTTTGATTTGAAACTGGAAACATTTCTCAATACTATTAACACTGCGACGAACTCTTCCTCTAGAATTCAAACTGGGTATTCATTTCTTAACTATTTTAACAGCAATGGATAACAACTGGTTCTCAAAAGAAAACTTTCCCTATTGAACGTATAATTCTGCAAAGTTAACTAGGATAGATTTATCGATTCTGGCTGGAAATTTAAAGGATGACCTTGAATTCTTTTTGGTCTTCCCAGTCACACATGCATCCAACTTACTTCTGGTGCCATGTATTGTATTAAATTCACATTATTACTTGAATATATATTTTTTTCCAGAAATAATTTAACTCAGCCATTTACTGAAAGTGCACCACTGAGTTTTGGGAGCTGAAGGTTTATTTACAATATTCACTATACAATTCTGTCACAGAAATACCTTTTTTCTACTCATCTCTTTTTCAGTACTGTAGGAGAGATGTTGACCTTCACTTATCTAAACAATGGCAGTAATGTATGGTTAGTGGGTGGGTGAAATCATGTTAAAGATATAAAGAACTTAAAGGTTCACATATGTGGTTACTGATGAATATAAGATGTGCTTTGTAAAGGTAGCAAATAATCAGCAGTCTTAACATTAATAGCAATAATTGCAGAATCATAGAGTGACTTGGGATGGAAGGGACCCGAAGAATCATTGAGTTCAAATCCCCGTGCCACAAGCAGGGTTGCCAAGTGCTACATCAAATGCTAGATCTGATTGTCCAGGGCCACATCCAGCCCCCCCTTAAACACCTCCAGGGACAGGGCATCTACATCTCCAGGCAAGTTTTTCCAACACCTCACTGCTCTCTCAGTAATAATAATAAAAATCATAATTAAATACATAGCTTGGGCAACTACATAGTTCAGTATTACATGTTATTTCTAGTTGGTGTAATTGCAGTTGTCTGATCAGTCACTATGACAACACTGTTAGCTTTTCATTCTATTGTGGTAAGAAGTGAGTGTTGTACACCTCTCCTCCTCCCTGTGGACTTAATCCAGTAAAATCAGCCTTGTGCAAGTGTACATGTCACAAGCTGGCTAAGTATTTCTGCAAGGGCTGTGCTCCTGCTGTGACAGCATCTGAATGTGTATCACAATTCACCAGTTTTCAAACATGAATATTTCGAATGTGTTTTATTGGAACTCTAGTGAAGGGAAAAATAGCTTCATTATTTATGTATTTTTCCCTTTGAGAAAATGATAGGGCATATTTACTAATCACAGGTAGCAGCAGTGGCTGCTTTGAGTTAAAGGAAATTTTGAAAAGTGAAATTTCAGGCTGAGCCAATGACATAGAACACTGTGGTTTGTGAACAGGGGCATGAAGTCAATAAGCATAATGGTCAAATGTTCTGTCACGTAGCTGCTCAGGGGAAAAATTAACCATCGAGTGTGTCAGTGTTTTGTGTGCTCAATAATAAGAGCTCTTTGAGACGCAAATGCAAACCATGCACACATCTGTCAAAGGGATTCTCCACATTCCGTACTTGTGCCTGTATATAATTTAGTAACTAAATAACTTTATCTTCAATTGCATTTAATGCTACTGTAAAGCACAGTGATGGGCTTGTGACTTGTCACTGCTATTGTAAGGTTTGATGTCTAGTTAGGGAAAGCTGATTGATCAGCAAATCTCCAGGAACAAGGACTCCTTCCAAAGGCAGTTGAGATATATATACTAGTTCTGTAATCACATACTGAAATAAAAATGAGTTGATTGTATTTCATACAGCTTCTGAAGCTATAGACTGCAATGAAACCCACAAGAATTAGTTTGAAATCACTCGTACCCTTATAAATTGCACCTTTATGTACTACTTACTGGATCAAGAATCAGAGCACTCAGAATGCAGTTGGTGGGCACCTCTGGGTCCATCTGCTCTAACCACCATTCAAACTGGGACACCCAGAGCAGGGTGCCCAGGACCTCAGTGCTTGGAGTTTGCTATTAAATGCATCTGCCAGCTAGCAAACCTGAAAATTTAAAAATCCTTCCACCCAGTCAGTAAAAATTGATTGCACCTTTACATTTCTTTCATTTTTAATGGAAAGAAGATAATCAGTGCACCTTGGTTTTACTTATCAGTATTTCAGGTCTATGCTCTGGCATCCACTGACTTCTTCTGGCTAAAAAGAAAAATGCTGAAAAAACGGAGTGGAGACTACAGAAGACAAAGCAAAGGTAGTAACTTTACAATGTCTTAAAATACAGAAGGGGGGGAAGAGGGGGTTGCCAGGAGGCATGCAGCCACAGGTAATCGTGTACAGTTCTTCAGTTTGACTTTAAAGAATGTATATGAACTGTTGATGCAGTGGGGAGTTGCTTCTTCCTCTTGAGGGAATATGAAGTGAAAGGTGTCCTTTTTCTGAATACTTTTATTTTTCTATTTTAAAAATTACTGAAAATACCATAATACTTTCTTTTCAGTATTGTGGCTTAAAATATTCAGTGGGAGTATATTACAAATAAAATATCACAAACAGTACACAGAAGGGACAACATAAAATGCTTGTCTTCAGATGCTGCGGATATGAGGACGGTTTCCATGAGAAATGTTCCACTTGAAAGACAGACATAGCAGCTTCTTCACTGAAGTGCCTTTCATGCTGCAAAAACTATTAATCAAGCAGCTATGTGGTTCTTCACAGTTCTGTCCTTTCCTCTTCACGGTTCATCTGCGTGGCTGCCTCAGTTGGCAAGGAGGTTTTGGATGAACTGTACAGAAACTCCCCGGGCAGCAAGTTGGTCATACTACAAGGGATGGCTTTTGGGGAAAATGGGCTCCCTCTGGTGAGTGGTTGAGCGCTTGTCAACTGAACCACTTGTGTGTGATTCTAACCAAGACAATCCCAAACCCGTCTACCTGCACTGTCATAGTACTCGAGCACCCACATATAAAATGTCGCTGGCAAATGCCAGCAGTTTTTGCTTTATTTTACAAAGTGGGCAACATTTTCACTAGTGAACCTTGCTTTGCTAACTGGGAGACAGACTACAGGCAATAGATTCCTATAAGAATTTAGGTATTACAGGTATTTAAGATAACTTTGTATTACTTCAGTCCTAACTCTAGCCTTTGTAAATTGTTGATGTAGTTGGTTAATATTTCTTGGTCATTTTTCCGTTTATTCAATGCTGAGGGATTTATTGCCTTTGTTTTGTAGACCGCTAGTCTGAACTGAAAGACATGAACACAGTTTGCTTTTGTAAAACGTGCATGTATACACATCTAATGTTGAAATTTAAAGCTTCATAGTCATCTTCCTTGCTTCATTAACTCAAATCTCTGCTGGCTTTAATTGTTGAAGGATGTCTAAATGGTATATGAGGTACTACATAAGCACTCAAGATTTGACCTGACTCTTAACACTATAAATGTTGTTTATCATTGAATATTCTCCCAATGTTTACATCCACAGC
The DNA here is from genome assembly GCA_013399175.1 of Odontophorus gujanensis. Lineage (NCBI taxonomy): Eukaryota > Metazoa > Chordata > Aves > Galliformes > Odontophoridae > Odontophorus > Odontophorus gujanensis. Next base: position 190,537 of record VXAB01013318.1, read on the forward strand.
CTGGTTAAACAGGCATCTACCTTAATGGAACTGGGAACCTGGTGAGAGCTGGGGAGAAACTGTCTTAGATCTTGCAGGTTGTTTGCAGTAGAAGTGAGAATCTCTAGTTCTTGATCTAACTCCAGAGTGGGTTTATTGAAATTCCTACTTTCTTTTTAAAGTTTCCAGTTCTCTTTGATAACCAGTCTCTCATCCTTTCAGTAAATAGCCTTCAAAGGGTGTTGTTGAGATAAAACAGCCATGTGAAGGGGACAAAAGAGGAGGAAAGGGGACTTTCAGTTCCTAGGTTTTATTCAAACAGAAATAGTCCACGCAAATAAATCAGTTGTGAATGCTGAAGCATGACTAGATAATTATAAACATATCTCAAGACCAAGTAATAATGACTGGATAAAAAACCCAACCTGAATTACTCGACTTAGTAAGGCATTGTTTTTCCAGTGTGGTTGCTAGCCATGGCATCTGTGATCCGATGAGAGGTTGAGTTCCGTTCTCTCTCATGGCTCAGTGTAAGGCAGAGATGTTCTGAGCACTGGACAGTAATGTATTCAAGGCAAAGAAATGTAGTTGTGCCCAGTAAAGCAAGGAGATGAAACTGGGAGCACCAAAACCATGACCCATACGGTGAATAGTAATTGTTAAAAAGATGATCACATTGACTGCTTTGTATCTAGGAGGAGGGCAGCTTTTTCCGACGGGCTGCAGCTTTCAATGATGCTTTGGTGAAGTTGCAAGTGGAATATTAATCAATGAGCTAAAAATAAGTTTCTCTTTCTCTCTTATTAATGATCAGGAATGTTAAACATCATAGATCTAAACACCTGCAGCTATCAGTAACCAAAACCTTCCATCTGCTTGATTTTGTTTCTTTTCATAGCTTAACTATGAATGTGAATGTCAGAAATCAGGAGCCACAGTGCATGTAATTATTGACTATAACTGCAAAGGGGAAAAAAAGAGAAAATTGGAACCATTATCGCGGGGAAAATTTTAAGATTGCAACCTTTAACAATTTAATGTTTTGTTATGCAAAAACGGCATCAAGGTTTACGCTCCAATGTCTTAGGTACAAAGAATGCCCTTTTTGATCATGTAAAGAAAAGATATTTTAATAGTACCAAAGGAGTGAAAAGTGAGAGATGATTTGTTTTATTTTTAATGAATATATCCCTGCCAACCTTGTTAGGAACAAAAAATTTTATTTGGCTTTAGTGTCATCGAAGGACTAATACACTCTTAATTTCTTTCTGAGCTTGTCCATCACTGCTGACTGATCAGAATTGCAGAAAGCAAGCTGCTGAAAACAGAACTGTCACTGTCATTTCATAATTTTGTCAGTAGCACTAATGTACTTCTGCTGAGCTGCTGGCAGTAGGGCTACTTACATATGCCAAAATCCCAGCCCATCCCTTCTGTGATGAGAAGTAATTGGTGTGAGGGGACATTAACTGCCCAGCTTCAGTCACAGCAACTTTCACATCTTTATAACATAGCGATTTTGGGGGGTTAGATACAACAATCTTTACACCTGCAGAATGCTGTGAGACTTTGCTGCCTACTAAGGAAAGCAATGTATATGTTATAAAGCTAACATACTATTGCATATTATGTCGGTGTGCAGCCCACCTTCTAGAGTGTATTTTATTTGTTCTTTCATTCTGGCCTTAGGAAGCATAGTCTGGGAGCTGAGTGGTGGCAAAGAGGAAATTAATTTCACCCCACAGTTTCTGGGGTCGGCTTTGGTTGTATGGTTAGAGGAATGTCCTTTGCAAAGCTGTGACTTTAGCATCTACCTAGCTTCTCCATATCTTGCACCAGTACAGATTTGTCATGGCTCCTCTGACATAAAACCAGCGCAAATACAAATGGGCTGGCTCGAATTGTTTAGTTCAGTTCAGATGCCTGATCTTTTGAAGTGGCTCCAGCATTGTATAAACTTTCTTTTTTTTAATTACTTGTGTGTACTTAAATATAAAAACGGACAGGATTTGTGTTCTTGGAAATGCAGGCGTGGGGAGCTCTGCCCTGCCCTAGGCACGGCTCTGTGCTTGGTCCTGTGTAGCTCAACCTCGAACGGAAGGGCACGAAAGCCGTAGTGACAGCGCCTGGTGCAGTTTCTACGTATTTTAATTTCACTGGGAAAAACACAACTGCTTTGTGATCTCACCGATCTCTGTGATGGTGAATTAATCGTCATACAAAATAAACGGCTACGGTTACGTTGTTACTAATACGAAGAAAGAGCCATTTCCAGGCTCCCGTTGGCAGCTTTATGGTTTCTGAAACCCCAAGCGCTGCTCAGCCGGAGCCCTCGCTCCCGCCCTGCTCCCCGCGTCCCTCCCGCCCTTCCCACGCTTCTGATGGATGCCCTCTCCCCTGGTCAGGAAGGCGGCACGGCCGCCCCGAGCAGCGCCAGCAAAGCCCGGGCCGGGGGTTAACCCTTTCCCGGCAGCTCGGAGCCGACTGGGTGCAGCAGAGCCCGCAGACCCCAGCGGGCAGCGGCACCGCCCGGGCTCCGGCCGCTGCAGGACAGGGGGAAGCGCTCATACCAGCGGCCGGGATCCCGCACGCCGCCCTGTCCCAGCAGCAGCCGCGTTGTCGGGAGCGTCGCGGTGTCCGCCCGGCGCCGTTGTGAGGCCGGGGCGGCTGCGTGCGGCGGGGCGGAGGGCTTCGAGCAGCTCGGCGTGCGGCGGAACCGGGCACCTTTTAGATGCTGGGGGGCTGTGATTTGCGTGGAAAGCAGTTAACGTTATTTCGAAATGTTAGAGTTTGGAAGGATTGATATATTTATATATACGCATGTTGCATATGTTTAATGTGCATATTTTAATTTTATTGTATCCCTTCAGCACTACAACATCCGCAGGGTGAGCAACGCAATGTTCCTTTATTTAGGGCGATTTTTTTGCACCGCGCTTACTGCAAACGGTTTGGGACTGCCTAAAGGAGGCAAAGCGCGTTACCTTTAAGTAAGCGTTAAAAAAAAAAAAAAAAAAGGCCTCTGCCTTGAGAAAGGCTCGGTTCGCAGGAAACCCTCCGGATGTTTGCTGCTTTTCATGTGGCATTTGTGGTCGGCTCTGATAACGGAGCGCTCCGTGAGGGCCCCGAAATAGAAGCGCGGCTCTCGGCGGAGGATCCCCGCGCAGCGCTCGGGCGGGTTTAAAAGGTCATCGAGAATAGTGCGAGGGGGGCTCACCTCGGGGCTGCGGGGTGCGGCGGGGGTCTGGAGCGCCAGCAGCGCTCGGGAAAGCGATGTAGGGCCTTGCTGCTCGGGGAGCGGTGAATTGGTCTCGAAAGCACCTCGACACTGAAAGCGGAGCGCGAGAAAAAAGAAAAACCATCTGTGGAGCAACGGAAAAGTCCCGAGCTGGCAGCGCTCCTGCACGAAGCTGGGCTCGGTTGTGTTCAGGGCGCACCTGGCTTCCTTTGATCCACGCTCACTGAGCTGGGGGAGCGCTCCGCACAAATCGCTTAAAGCCGGTAGCTCACTTTATCACCTCACGTTTCCTGCTGTAAGTGACAGCCCTAGAACTACCGCGAAGTGTATATTCAATGCGAGCTCGTTTGGGGTTTGTTCCCCGGACTCGAGAAACCATTTCTGCAAAGCACAACGAGAGGGTCGGGCGGACACTGTAACGAGATCGGCTCGGGACAAAGGGGCACACGGGGTGCGGGGAGCTCCCCGGGGCAGCTGTGTCCTCCGGAACCGGGCTGGGCTGGGGTCGGCCCGAAGGAGGCTGCGAGCACACCGACCATTCCGTTCCCAACGTTCCCGGTGTATCAGCCGGCAGCACACCTTCCTTGGGCACTCGGCCCAGGGCCGGGGAGTTTGGACGTGCTATAAAACTCAGCCGCAAAGCAGTTGCGGGCACAGGGAACCTCAGAAAAGCGTCCGACGTAGCGCCCCGACGGCAGGGAGCTCCTGGGTGCCATCACCAATCCTATGGTTACAGATACCTACAGCATAAATAGGTCATCATGATATATAGAGATATACACGGGGGTTGAGCTCTGCAGGCGGAATACCCCTCTGAATTTCTTTCACAATTAAATACACTGTTGCCATTGCAGGGATAGCGGTACTGCGTATTAGGATGCGACCGGAGCGCACACGTGCAGGGATGAGCAATGTTGCTGACACCGCTGCTGTATCTGGTCTAAGGAAGATGGCAGGGATGCGGTCAAAACGGGAATAAACGAACCTCAGCTCCTGGCTGGGTTTGGGGAGGTGACCCTCCTTAGATAGCGGTTCGGTCCCTGCAGGAGGGCTACCCCGGGGTGACAGAGCTCGGGGAGTCGTTCGCTGCTGTGGAACAGAACAGCACCAGGGAGAGGGGTACGCCAACGCAAAATGCCTCGAAGTGACGCTCCCCGATGCCGGCATCTCGCCTTGTTCACTATCGCTACACTTCCGTCACTTATAAAACCCGCGCAGGGCCGGAGGGTGCAGGGCACAGGGTTTTAAACTGCCTGAGTGAAGAATTGCGATGTTCGAACGAGTTAAAGGCAATGGTGCCTTCTTTAGTTTCATTTCAGCGAGAATCCTTCCAGTGCTGGCTTACGTAACCAAAGCGGGTGCACTTATCCAAATACAGCTTCGGTCTTCACTTGAAGGCTGATGAGGGTTTGGCTAATTCCTACCAAGCCGGATTCTAAGTATGCCTACAATACAGACCCGTGGTGTCACGGGCCGCGTAGACGCACTTAGAAATGCTCTGTCCCTGCCACCTATGTCGTATCACTGCGTTTTCAGTGGCCGTGGGGCCCCGAACGGCACAGCACCAATATCACCGCACCGACGGCTGCCCGCGGTCCCCCCCCCCTCCGTCCCAGTCAATGGGCGGAGCGGCAGGAGCCGGCCCCGCGTCTCAGGTGCGGGTGGCAGCCCCGGGGCCGCCCCGCGGAACCGCCGGCAGCGCCCCGAGTCGCGCCCGCCCCCGCGGCCTCATTGGCCGCACCGCTGCTCAAATAGAGGCGGGCGGGAGCCGGCGGCCGCTAGCAGGCAGTCCGTTCGTAGCCGTCGGGGGCCGGTGCGCCCCGCGATGAGCAGCCCCGATGCGGGCTACGCCAGCAGCGAGGAGCAGGCACAGGGCCGGGGCGCGCTGCCCGCCATGATGCCGGCCCTGGGCCCGTGCCCCTGGGCGGAGACGCTGAGCCCGCCGGGCGAGGCCAAGGCGAAGGGCGAGACGGGCGCTGCGGGCGGGCGCGGCAAGGGCGAGGCGCGGATCCGGCGGCCCATGAACGCGTTCATGGTGTGGGCCAAGGACGAGCGTAAGCGGCTGGCGCAGCAGAACCCGGACCTGCACAACGCCGAGCTCAGCAAGATGCTGGGTGAGCGCCGGGAGCCGGGGGAGGGCGCGGGGTCGGG